>JAYRBW010133357.1:0-38056 GCA_036023295.1 Invenusta paracnida
CGTGCATGAGAGTGAGATTTCTTCGCAACGGCATCACTCTTTCCTGTATAAAAGAAATGTATCTTTCAGCATTGATGATTTGATCACGCTCTAAAACTTGAACCCCATAATCGCCTCGAAAGCTGACACCCACAATAATGTGGAATTTTCTGTCAGAAATTACTCTTCTTGCCAACCTTGGACGATCACCTTGTTCATCAACCCACTGTCTCACGTGCTGTTTTGGTGGTAAAGGTTGTGAATAGAGTCATTTTTCATCCGTTATCATTACATTTCCATTCATGTCATCTAATAAACGATTTGCACAACCAACCCTTTGCTCTTGTTGGGCATCAGACAGAGAGTGCGGCACCCATCTTGCATACACACTTTTCATTTCCAATTTCTTCGTCAGTATCCTATGGACTGATTTTTCTGATAAATTCAACTCGTCAGCAATAGTACGGATAAATATAAAGTTGTCATTATCTAGTAAGTCAGTTATTTGCCGAATGTTTTCATCTGTGTAAACGGTATCTATGGTCGTCCAGATCCTACCTCTCTTTTAGCGCTTTCTCTATCACCATCATTGAACTCCTTCGCTATTGTTTGAATTCTTCGTAGACTTTTCTCATTGTCTTCGCCCCATTTACTAAGTATTCACGGATATCAACAGATGATACATTATTATTTGCTAAGGTTGCAATAAAATAATTAATACATTCCACTTTGTTATCCATTCTTTAAATTGTAAATTATAAACCAAATAAAGCATACTGTTCATTAATTTCTTTATTTAAAATTTAAATTATTTTATATTAGCTTTATAAACCTAATAAAGCATACTGTTCATTGACTTCTATATTTGAAATCAAAATTAAATTATTTTGCATAGAATATAAAAACGCCGTTTTTTTCGACACACCCTATATTTCAATTTTTTATGCTTGTATCATTAATAAATATATTGTTTTTATTTTATCCATCTAGTTGTGCATAAAATAAATATTTATTATCATTATACTACTCACAAGCAGGGGTAGACGAACAGTAGTACAAACATATTTTTTTTAGTTTTCGTTGAAATTACTAACAAGAAATGAAATCTACAATTGATTCGATGAATTTTAATATATATTTTTAAAATGTATACGTTCAAAACAGATGAGTCGTTTCTCTATCTTTTAAACTAACAAAATTTACTAACAAATTTGAATTAGATATATTAATTAATATTCCATATAAAGTTGATTACAAGTAACGTTAAAATGTCAAAATACAAATAAATGTGGTAAAATATTTTACACTAATTTACTGTTATTTTTTCTGATTTATAGTACATACAAATGGTCTATACCAACTTAAAATATTACGATCAAAATTAGCAGCATTACTGTCTGTTTGTAGCTACGATTTCTTTCGAGTAACGCTTTTAATAAAAAAATAAGTTACGTACGATCTTACCTAGGAACTTTCTTACAAAGTAGCCAGTTAAAATAATTACGAGTAAAAATATACAATGATTGTATAGCAACTTACGAGAAAATTTGATCGTACGAACATTTTCAGTAAAGACCCCTAGCATTATATTAGTTTGATTAACAACTAATAAGATTATACATAGAATAATATCTTTACTAAATATGCTAGAATTATTGAGAATTTTCTGCTTGAGATTATATTATCTTTTATATACAAAAGATACGCAAGGTATCGATATTGATGGTTTAAATTCTTAGTCATGGCTGAAGTAAATTTCGATTGAATGACGAGTAGCTAATACATGACATCGGCAGCTTATGGGACGCTGGTCAGTAAAATAAAATGGTTTTGAACATAAAACAGGCTGCAATGAAAGAAGAGAATTGCTTCATAGATAGTATATATTGGTATATATATATATATTTCTTCAATTAAGTACATATATTTATATATGTATAATATTGTATATATATTTAGATAATTGAATATTTAGTAAAAGTATAGGGATACACTGATGACTATAGATTATAGAGTACATATCTAAGGGAGAAATCCAGCTGAGAAAAGTATACATACACAGGAACATACATACATGCAAATGCATTACTTACTTACATATAATATTAAGACAGACAGAACAGAGCCGAGAATGGTATAGAAATGTCATTATAGTGTACTATATAATCTACATGTAACGTATATCTGCTGTTGGGCGCATGTTTGAACTAGTATATAAATATTATTGTGTGCTACAATAACGAAATATTTATTTACAATTGGATCTTAAAGTTATATGGGCCTTTGAGTAGCATCATATTTCATAAATTGATTTCATCCTACGCCTTGTCCTGCCCTGATGCTTCATCCGAACATCTTTAGCCAATGAAAATACAAATATTTGAAAAAGGTGTCGATAACTATTATATATGCGTTAGCATATACTGCTAGCGTTTCTTTAAAACACACCATTTATATATTTTTTTCAAAACCTTAAAAATCTGTTTTGATCTGTATTTTGTATTAGAATTATGGATGAATTTGTGCTCACTGAATAGTATATAATATAGTATATATATATATACATACGTATGCGTGTCAATAACCCAACAAAATAGTTATATATAGGGAATCGAGCTCTGTAATTTGTCGTAGATCTAAGGGGTAAGGATGAAAAAGGGATCGGCGGAAAAATCTAGTAATCCATAAAATCAGCTGGTAAATATATAAGGATGCAATGGAGGCATGAAAAGAAATGAGAGCCGGTACAGAATAGTTAAAAGTAATCTCTATAATGGTAGGAGAGAAAGCGAGACAAAGGGAGGGGTCAAATACTGCACTTTTTAATGGATTTATGGTACTGCCCAGTAAGGTTTACGCATTTCCATGACAATCAAATTACATTGGGCGATATAATGTATGGGGAATGGATGTGAAAATATAACAAATTAAGTACAGGGTATAATATTATGTATGTTGTGTCAAAGATATATGGATACTTATAATTGGGTATATAAATATTATATACCGCATCGAATGAGGTAACTTTTGGGTACTAAAAAACGGGTTCAAAATAGCGAGATAAACGAAAAAAGTTGACTATAAAATATAAATGACGCAACATTGATCTACGGAGATAAAATTTAGATTTGAAATATGTGTACATACTTGTATAAATGAATAAGTGAGATTAATGAAGGATTGCTTTCTAAAAATTGTTTAAAATAAAGGTCAATGGATTAAGGTTAATGCAGATATGCATTGACATTTTAAGGTATGAGGACATGTGTTAGCGGTAAATAAATAAAATAAATAAATGTATATAGTAAGAGAGTGTTTTGTATTTACAAAATTGTTTTACATGTTTTAAACAAACACATTAGAAGAATGTTAAGTGGAGCTAGATGGAAGTGGGGCACAAAATGGTTTAGATAATGATGTCAAACTTTTTGGATAATTTTAGTTACTTGTAAAGATATTTTGCTAACAATTATTGACGAATTGAGAATGTAATATTGTTTATGATGTTTGAATTCTGAAGTCTATTCTATAATCACAAGTGGTCCATTATAAATTGAAAATTTATGCTGACTAAAAAGCAAACGTGCCACAAAATATCATGCAAAAATGATTGTGTTTCTTAAAAATAAATATATAGAGAGAATTACATTTTTTTGGGGAATCACACGCAAAATAAATATAAAAAACAAACAACATAAAGTATTGATTTGTACGCTACTGGTCGTGTACTGTCAACAAAAGATCACATAATATTGGGCGGATATCGAGAACTGTGTCATTGGAATGATTGTAATTAAATATTTGTTTCATAATTAATAATGTTACATGAGATGTAGTGTATTGTATAACTTTCTAGTGTGTTAAAAGAATTGAATACGAGGATGGGAGGGGAATTATTATGAGGCATCTAATGGGTTGAACTTGGGTGTCAGTGCGTTGAGGAATAGACACTACACGATTGTCCCATTCTAATGATCCGTTTCCCGAAGATTTGTCATTGCGTACTCCTCAACCACTTGGTTTCCTCCTGTTGAGAAGAGCACAAGTAAGAAAATATCTTGAGCATGCACTAGAAAAATTGGATCCCGCAATTTAGCAACAATTACTTATTTTGAAAAGAATACTAAATCGTTAAATATAAGCATATAAATGATTAGAAATAAGAGAAAGGAACATACCATAAATGTTATCTTACTATTAATTATTTTGTTAGCGAAGGGTTAAATTTTGTGCATAAATTAATAAATATATTTTGAGACAGCCAACTATTACATAAAATAGTAATTTAATGCAATATATGTATATACATATTATAACTAGAATAATGAATGATAAGACATTTTGAAGATGACAAATATATAATTGCATTTGAATTTCGAAAGTTGATTGTCTTGTAGAAATACAGTTTTTGCGGAAATATTAACTTGGTAACTAGTTGAACTATGTTAACAATTTTTTTAAATATTTTTATCAATCTAAAGTTTTTTTTAAATCATTCAAGGTATACAGATATCTCCGTTTATAGTGAACTCCAGACTTACATATATATAGAGGAAGAAAATTAAAACATCTGGAAATTATCCTAGTACGAAAATGGTTATGTATGCAAGTTTGTCTCGGATTTCACAATTTCAAGCAGAGAACAAACAAATAGTAACGCGAAAAGCACCCTTTGCTCTCCATCGCAAAATCCCAGAACCTGCGATGCTTTAAGATCATTTAATGGAAGCTCCTCTAATGCCACTACAATTCGAAAGCCTGGATGACCAGAGAACTAATTCACGTCGTGCCTGAGGAAATTTCATACCGTTATGGCGCAATGTGCTCCTCTTCGTCGACAACTGTAGTACCAATCTCGGTCTCAATCAAGCGACGACGACATCATTAAGAACTCGAATCACTACTACCTAAAGAAAGTGATGGGTCATACTATCACCGAATGAGCCTGAATTTGTATTTATATTCAATTTACATATTTGTCAATATATATATATGTATACATCTGTATGTTTCTTCACCATATTCATAAAAGGATGTTTGGCAAATATTTATTATCTTCAAAGATAAAGACATAAATTAAAACTTGTAGTGATATTTTATGCTAGAATGTTGGATATATGAAATTTCATATGTTAGAGGTATGTTAGGTCATTTCATATCCAGAAATTTCATATAAGCGGAATTATCTGTATTCGGAAAAGTTATTAATATTTAGCGGAGTAAATAAAAAATATTCGTAGCCATTTTCAAATACATATTTTGTTGAATGCAATATTTTACAACATTAATTAATGAATCAAATTCTTATTCATCAATTGAAAATAACAAAAATAAATAAATATAATCTACAAAACTATTTAAGCAATGTTAAAAATACTTTCTATAATAGAAATGATTGCATGTAAAATTAAAAGTATAAATATAAATTGCGCAATTCATTGCAGCATGCATGAAATAATGATGAACTAAGATTATTTACACCATAAAAAAAATATCACACAAGTATAATTACAAATATTACAAATAAAGATATGTGGATACATATTTATAATATTATGAATAAAAACATTACATGCAACAATTTTGAAAGTTTACGTACGATGCAACCAACATGCGCATATCAACTCAATATTATACTTGTAAATATTAAAAATAATTAGATCTGTCAAAATATAAGAAAAGTATTTAAAACCATTACTTGAAAAACTGTATTGATTTTTTGAATGAATCCGGTTACGTTATATTAAAGTTGAAAATAATGTCTTAATAAATATCATCAATACAGTTGGGTAATTCCTTAACTTCGAATATTCTTTGAAATTGTTTATGTTATTGCGATAAGTAAAGTAACTAACTATATATTTCCTAATGTTCCATTCATGCGATATATGTATTTGTAATATATATATAACAAGTTTGAGTATGTATATATACTTCGTATTATACATTTACAATTTTATTAATTATTTATATTTAATTATGCATAAATGATACAAAAATCCGGTTTATTTATGTCACTATGATACACCGCAAATTGAAACCCTTCATAATAAATTTGATGCGGTTCAGGTGAAGGAGCTCTCAGATAAATATTTTTAATCAAACAAAAGTAAGATATTTACTTAGATAATTAAAAAATACATAGGTATTTCTCACATTATATATACACATTACCAGTAACTATTAATATTTTTATATTGCACATCAACGATTTTATAAAGTATGTTATTTTAAAATGAAACATTTAAAATTCTAGGCATCAAATACTATATAACTCCAACTTGTTGGTTAAAGTTTAGGTTCAACAAAATATTTAGTTTATCAATTATGATTAACACCTAGTAAAATGTTTTCAATTTTTATGCCAAATATTGCATTTTGCATTTGAATCTAATTTTAGTATTATGAACTAAATGTTATTACCTAGTAAAATTCTGTTCTATTTTAGTATATACTTTCAAATAGCGCAAAAGTGGAAGGGAAAACTAATTAATCAACAAAAAGAGAAACAAATAAAATGATTACATAATGAGCTTTTGTAAACAGCAGCGAAAACCACATGGAACAAGCACGAAGGCCTAGATATTTTCACGAATCGACCATGCGAAAGAGGTAAAGAAAGATAGAACATAAGAGTGGAAAAAACAAATTATACGAAAAAGTAGTGATGATATAACAATAATTTAAAGACGCGAAACATGCATGACCTTGCGCCGGTTGACCTGGCCTCTTGGTCAAACACAAATAAATAGTTACACGCGGGACAGCAGAAAGATATACATGATAAGAATTCTGGATCGCGACACCGTTTTGATGCGATTATGCGTGCATCATTAGGCTATATATATGCCAGTTAACGTGCTATAACGTTAAGAGGAACTGGAAATAAAGAGTGGAAACGCATATACATGAAAAAGAAGACAGCAAGCTTTTGCGAAATAAAGAAATAATTGGGTAAGATAGTGGTAAGTATACATGACGTGGACATTTACAGGACGAGCGCAGGCCTCATAATTATTCCCTAGTGTTGCGCAAACATGGTGTAGTTCTTACTCTTAATTTGCTCTGGTTGCATTGATGTTGTCAACACAATCTGGATGCTCTTGACACACCGCGAGGGTGAATCTGTCAAATGATAAAGCTTGGAACAAAGATGGATAATGAAAAGTGGACCACAGTGAGTAGATACATACCGTAATTCTCAACTTTGAGGTAATACATACATATATATATCGAGGGGATGGTATTCTTACAAATATGATTCAATGGCTGACGTAAGCGCGGTGGATAAAAGTGTGATTGATCTATTAGTTATGTAGTTATTAAAAAATACAAAAAATTGTCAAAATCGAAATCAGAAGTAAAATTGTATATAATACATACATGAACAATTTTCAGAAGATATTCTTTAAACAGTAATTCTGCGGTTATGTCAAAGTTAGCATTTTCGTCTGATAGCGATTTGTCTGTCTACTATTGTCTTTGTAATTTGATATACATATGTATATTTCTATCGCAGTTGTTTTCAACCGCGCTTATGGAGCAAAACTATACTGGAATGCTACAAAGCTGCACCGAATAATTTTGGGTCATCAAAATCTGACTCCAATGTGTGTAACAAATGATTAGGCTAAACAAATGCGACAGTTTCACTCCTAAGTTTGTCAAAATTGAATTCAAATTCACAATATTTATCCTCATGTACGTTTGTATTGTCCAAAAAATGATATATAACAAATTCAGTTTTTTATGTAAATATGTGGAATGATAAATGTAAACCAGAAATAGTCAAGAATATATAGCACAACATACAGTATTTGGAGTATATTATGTTTGTGTATGACGATATAGAGTTACAAAATGATACAATTTATTTGATATAGTTTATAAGACGGGAATTTCTTTCCTTCAAACACTTGTAAAGGAAATATCTACCGTAAACAATAAATGAATAAATGGGATTAATTTTTTTCACATTCAATGATCTCTACAAAACATATAACGCGAAGATTGTTAAAAATGTCTCCCAAATAAGGAGTATATAACTCACAGATGTCAGTGTAAACTGTAAACTGTTAAACATGTTGATGGAAAGGACATAACGAATTGAAAATTTACACAAGATACAAACATAGAAGCAGTTGGTGGTTCAATAGAAAACGACAAACAGAAATTCTAAATAACGTTTTTAAATTGATTTTTTAGTGTTAAACATGTTAATTATTTATCAAAAATGCACTAAGCCTTTCTTACCCTTGTTGGATGATCATAAATTGGAATATATTTTATGATTCCAATATTAGGTATAAATTACTCTTTGTATAAACGTAATGCTATATATACTTTCCAGTAATTTTACAAATTATTTTAATGCAATTTACATTTGGTTTGACTGGATCAAAATATATGTTCATTTCAGTTAAAATATCAATCATCAAGATACATATATTGTTCTTTTTAAAACTATTATAATACACTTTCCAACTATACTTTAATACTCATTTGAAAATAGATTTGATATTATTAATTTGTCAAATTTGTTGTATTATTGGATATACTTATCATTCCATTGATTAACCTGCACAGATAATCGATAACAAATCAATCAATTATACAAAAAACAGATAACGCACGGAGCACAGAATCGAGTCATACAGAGAGGGAAGAAGTGAGGTCGATATAAGTGAATAAAAGTTGGAGAAAGAATATCTTAAAATTAAATTTTGGAGAAGACATTAAGGAAGAGATTAGTTTAGGAACTAGGGGAAATGTCGTGGGGGTGAAGTGCGAGAGATGGCCAAGATACATTCGTCTAAAGTTTTGTGTCATCTATCTCGTCACTCCGAGGGGTATCATCGTTGTCAAGGGTGACGTGAATCTGCGGCCCAGCGCTGGGTCCTCCGGTAGAGTTGGATGCTGGGAACTCTCCGTCACTGAGCATCATGGCAACGGCCACACTCAAGCGGCGCTTAGGCCCCCCCTGACCCTTACTTTGGTATCCGGCACCTCCAGTCATGTTGGGCGAGAGAAGTGCAGAGGCGCGTCTCCCCTCCTCGAGACTTTCGACATACTGGGCGGCCTCGCGGGCAATCTCAGCGTCCTGTTTGGCCAGCTCGTCTCTGCAGAGGTGAGCCACGATGCCTGCTCCGAAGGCGTCGCCAAGCACGTTGATTGAGGTACGCATGCGATCCCTAGTAAGAGGAGGGATGACGGGAGAATAGTTTTCCAAGAAATAAATATGCCCAACGCGCAAAAATGATTGGCAACAATTTAAGAGCAACAAAAATTATACAGCCATATTACATTTCTTACAGATATTACGTGCAATTTCGTTTACAACTAATAAAAATTGAAGTTGAAATCAATATTGACATTTTTTTCAGCCTTCATGTAGAGAATATGTAAAGAAATTATATGCATGAATTTTATATTAATTTTTGTAATACTATAGAAAATATCATTTTGTCATGATTTATCGAGAATGCCATTAGAATAAAAAGTATATAGAGAGAATGTAACTAGAAACATCTTGGACTACTTATTTATTGCTTCAAATCCCGTCTCCCCGATAATTAGTTTATGCTATGTTTGCATGTGTGAGAGGCGCCAATATACATATTTTTTTATTACTTTGGGTACTTATTAAGGTTAAGATTCTTTCTAATGACAACAGAAAACCTTAAGGTGATACAGGAAACTAGAAAGATATGAGATGTTGGAGCTAAATCAGCTTTTCTGCAAAGGAATTGCCTTTCATCTTAAGAAGTGGGATAAAGACAGACACGTGAGACAATACTATAAAAAAAAGATAATAGGGATCCATATCTTATTAAATCGAAAGTTATAAAGTTATAATATTTTAGGAATAACTCAAATATAAAATTTGGTTAATTATTTAGACTATTTAATTGTAAAGAAATCTCACATTTGAAATAAAAGCATTTATTAACTGTATGTGAAATTTACATGTATCACGCTATATCTTATAGGTATATTTATATTATGTTATATCGATATTTGCCATATTATAAATCCGTTTATTTAATTAATAAATTTTACCGATAAAATCTTTACTAAACTTGTATGGATCCTTTGTTTTAGTACATAAAATGTGCAACAAGTATATCATTTTACTTAAATATGATAGGTGAGTAAATACGAGTATACAAATAGAAACCAATAAATAAAAAGCGCATTAATTGTATATTTTCAATTATTTGAATGAAACACAATTTGAATTTAAACAAACAATAAAGGGTCTTTATATTTTACTCATTTACCCATCTTGAATTTAGAAGAAACGATAAAAGAATTCGACATAGAAAATGTACTAACAAATTGCAACCATAGTAGACAGGCGATTTCATTTAGATAAACATAATATAATTATCGATTAAGGATAAGGTGTAAGGTTTGTCTACAATTTTACACATATTATTCAGATATAAACGTGACAATTAAATAAATGTCACATTCTGTCTCTAGTGTATATTTTATGTACTAAAATTGTAAGGCTTGCTACGCTCCTGTTTAGTCCTGCTTTGATAATGATGCGACTCAAATTCAATACTCATTTTCATATAGATTACAATGCATTTCCTAAATCATAAATAATATATCTAGTATTATCGATTTTAGTAGATATTTTTATAAAATAAAATATGTAGGTATATTTAAAGCAAGTTAATTTCTACAATATTTATATAAACTAATAATATCATGACATTAATAAATAGTTTAAGTATATTTTAATATTCAATATTATATAGGTTGTTATCATTATAATATAATTGAAAGAATTATATTTTTTCTTAAACTTACGTTACATGCGGTAATAAGAAAAATTGGTTGGTGATTTAAAAATAAGCACATTGCAAATAATATATTTTTAGTCATATATTTGGACTAATTAGATATGGTTTTCAAAATTAATGACCCTTAAACCCCATATTTATTGAAGTATAATACTTTTTTATCAGTATAATAGTACGTATTATTTAAAGGAATATTTTTGTATTTTCAATACTCACATTAAGTTTTCCAATATAATATTTTAGTCTTTTACTTCAAGATTTGCTAGGAATATACTCATAATCGTGTCATTTAGTATTAACATCAAACAAAGCATGACTAATATACATTGCGACTATCATAAAACACATAAAATAAGATTTTAAATTCAATATGTCATATTAATAAAAATAAAACACATTTTCAAATAATAACACGAAAAGGGATTTGTAATTAGATATTATGAAACTAATATATTTCTTTTATTGTCAGAGAAGGATACTAAATAGTAAGGAATTTTGAATTATTCTTTATTAATATTGCATAGATAATAATAAATATAATTGGCAAAATTTTAGATCTATGGAAAATTTCATTGAAACACATATATTTATTCATATAAATATTACTAATTTAAATTTCAAAGTAAAACTAAATATATAAAATGATGCTAAAAGGATTAATAATTATACACATTAAGCAGAAACTCGTTTTTTTTAACATTTAGCTAATCATACAAACCAATTTCTTATTTTCAGTTCAATTTTAATAATTTGCATTAAAAACATAATATATATATATAGGCGATATATTATAATAAAGTCGAAAAAGAATAAGTTGTTGTTGATAAATATATTTTAACTAAAATTTATTCAATTTTTAAGTTAAATAGGTATTCATAAAATGTATAACAGAAAAGAAAATAGCACTAGGAAATTACATTGCAATATCTAGGACACTTTTTCAGAAATTGTTTTGAATTTTTAAATATTTTTACATTACAAGAAATATGTATATAGAATATTTACTCTATTTAACATTTTATATTTATGGACAAATATTTATCGAAGCACATGTAAACAGAGCTGATTGCAAAAAGGATTATTGTATTTGAGGAAATATCTTCAAACTTATACAAACTTAGAGAAATATTTAAAACATCCAAAGAAACATATCCAAAGAAAACTAAACAAATCATAACTTTGATATCCAGCTATACTGATAAGTACAATACTACTCATTAGTTTGGAAAAGTAAATCAAGATAACTTCTTGCACAAAGGTCAGCTCTCAATGAATATATTATAATTACATAAGTGGTTATTCTTAGGTGTCTAACGCTATAAACATATTTTTCTTTTAGTTGTGTTGGAGATCATTGTGATATTTGCAATTTACCTAGTATTAGAAAAGGCAGAGGAAAATCATTTGAAGAGACTTTCTTTTAATTGATTTTTGTTTAATATTCGAAATTGATATGTCTCAAAATTATTAAATTATTATTTTGTGCATTTTTGTTTATTGTATTGATTTTTATCGTCTCGGCGTTTTTTATATGAATATATCAAATATGATTAAAATTGACACAACTCACCAAACAGAAATACAAGACATTTTATTAGCGGGATGAGAAAACTGTCCAATCAGTATAGCCAGTATTTTGGGGAAAATATCCCGCAACCTTTACGAGAAAATTATTACCTCAGTCAAATAGTTTTCCTTTGAGAATATTGACTTTGCATTTTGCAATTTTTATTAATTTCGAAAGATATAAAATATAGCCAAATCATTGATTTGTTAAATTAATATTTATATAGTGTATTTATTATTATTTATTTTTCCTATACAATGTATAATCTACATAATATAATATATATAGTATTCGTAAATCTTAGTAAATGATACACCTACAATAATATAGTACAAAAATATCGCTGATTTCTTTTATAAATTCCCATTTCTTCTGTCTGTAAGAAGATTTCTTAATTGCATTAATCATTAATTGCTGTATCTATTATGATTTATATCTATATCAATTTGCAACTTATGAGATTATCTGAGTAACTCCTAAGGACACGTTATCACTCACAGGAGCCAATCAACAGCCAGGATCAGGGAGATGTCTTTTGTGGGTAGTCCAACCGATGTCAGAACGAGAATCATTGTAACCAATCCAGCGCTAGGTACACTAGCGGCTCCAATCGCTGCCAGTGTGGCGGTTAAGCTGAATAAACGAGAAACATTTCATACAAGAGTGATACATACGATTCAAACAATCTGAACATAAACGCGGTTAAACACATAATCAGCAGTTTGATATTTTTAATAACACACACCTCATATACCCTACATACGTACATATAGATTTTTGTTAAAACGGTGTTCATACAGAAATACACTTATATATATGTTTAATGTAGTGTAAGATATAAATGTATTTCTTAACAAAAATTAATGAACATATTTTTCAATATTCTTTTGTCAAATCGCATTTCTGTTTACTTACGTATCCACGCCATAACCCATCTGACTTAATAACAGGTCATATGCCTGAAGTATTTTAAGCTTAATTTGTACTACAACAAACATTTAGTTATAGCGCGCTGTTATTTTAAAAATTCGTTTATAAAGTTGAATTATTAAGCAATTCAAAGATTCACTTTGGAATTTATTTTAAATTTAGTACAAAGTTATGTCATGCAATTTTTGAACACAAATTTTTTCTTAACTCTTTTTATGTAATAAAACATTTTCTAGTTATTATTTAATCATACTTTTAATTAAATAATACCAATGTAATTCTGACAAATTTTGTTGGAAACTACGGCAGTTTCTCAAAATGAAACAGTTAAAGTATTGATTTATAAAAAAAGAGATTTCTTACCGAATGGGCCTTATTTTTAATCCTATAACCTCTGATTAACATCTGAGATTACTAATAATTTTGTTACCTGTATATATTATGTGTATATTTATTGTGGGATGTTAGGTTTAACAATTAACGAAAGCTTCCCATAGAAAGCATGTATTTCAATCGTTTACTTTTTGGTAAATCAGCATTTGTCATATCTCTCTATATAGCAACACTGTAAATTAAGATAAAATATTAAATGACTTTTAAAAAATATTGATGACTTTTAAATTGTTAATATTTCCAACTTAAATAAAGCAAGCTAGAAAATGTTTTCTTTTCTAAAACGACAGTAAAGTTTACACGGACGATTTGAAAAACAAACACAACTGTTGTCCAATAGCCGGCCTCAAAGTTTCAAGGTCACCGGCTGTTTAGTTACAGAGATATAGTCGCTCGAAATAGATTCTTTTTATTCTATGTAAAGCTTTCGTTAATTTCCATCGTAGGAACTTTTGAGATCCGATGATGAGCCCCCTCAAACGTCGTACCTCACTGTAATTACTTCCATTAAGCTCAAATTCTTCCCGTTAATCTGGGCGATGAAGATGGAGGCCACTGCCTCATACAGGGCTGTCCCGTCCATATTGATCGTCGCCCCGATTGGCAGAACAAACCGTGTCACTCGTTTATCGATCATGAGATTCTCCTCCAAACAGCGGAATGTGATTGGGAGAGTTGCGGCACTGGAGGCGGTTCCCAAAGCTGTGATCCAGGCCTGAAGGAAAAATTGAGAGGAGATTTCACGCAAATTATCTACAAAATAAATGCAATAATAATATATGCTCGTGTACCAAATATTCTTAAGTATTTCAATATATAGTAAATGAATAGATGTAGTCATTCAATATATCTTCCAGTTAATGTTGTTTTGACAGATATTATTTACAAAATTGGGCAGATAATCAGAAAATGTCTTAACGATCTGTTCGCTCTTTTAAATATAATATGCTTATTTAAATGGATGGATGGAATTCTTATGAAGAAAAAATGAAAAATGAAAACGTAACAGTTTAAGAAGTACTTGACATTTTAATAGGTACAGTTCCTTGATTTAATATCCGGCATTTTAAATTGGTAATTTTAAGTTCCTATGAAATTATTCTAAATTGCATATTTTATAGCCCTTTGGAAGAAAGACACTCATGTCTTGTTATTTTTAAATTAGATTTGTAATTTTTTATTATCACTAATTAATTTTATTTATTTACTCAAGTCATTTATATATATTAATTCTTTTAATGAAGCTCTTAATTATAAAAAGAACATTGTTTGTTATAAGAATAATATGCAATAAAGAATAAAGAAATTATTCCAGTGGAACGTAGTAAAACTTAATTAGATTTATTTAATTAAATATTTTAAAAGTCTCAAAATGAAATCCTTCCACGACTTTTAAGTTGAAAATTCTTGATTAATATGCATTAAATGTAAGTAATATTTCTTTCACTAAAATATGTATTTATGAAAAGTTCAAATATTATAAAGTTTTATCCATTATATTTAAGATACCTGGAATTGTACGTCGCTTATAAAATCAGCAGTAATTTTAAACGGAAAAACAACGAGCAAAAATTGCTTTTTACATTTAAACTGGATTGTTCGGTTATCTCGATACTGGCGCTAGTCATACGCAAAGAGTAAAAAAATGGAGCCGGAAGGAATCGAAGGTAAGGGCTGAAAACACGCGACCTTGAGAGGAAATGCTTTGTTGTCGAAGTGTAAAGTGAAAGTGGGGAAATAAGGGGGCCAGGGAAGGCCAATGGGGAGTATATTGTGACAACACGAATTGAACACAGACTGTTCGATAGGCGATTGAATCGTATTTTTGTAAACTAGTAATGCGGGAATTGATTTCATAAGAAAGGAGTTCAAGTTCTATCCGAAACTTGGCACATACATAGTATTCGCAGATATTTCAGATTTCCATTGAATTTTGATGGTGTGTTAATCCTCTTCTATGAAGAATGCACTACTTCAAACATACAGTCTAATACTCTCATCTATAATTTTCTCTTCTTCTACCCCCCCCCCACCCCCTCCCCCCACTCCCCATACACCTTTTCTTCTCTTTCCATTTAAAAAAAACGCTATTGATTAGAAAGTAACAATACTACGCTATATATATGTTATGATATGACCCGCGCGATCTCACATCAAATAATATAGAACGCGAGATATCAACTGCCTACTCACTATAATGAAAAGATCGAGGTAACTTTCAATAACACATACTACGTATATGTATATATAAGCACATCATTTATCGAGAGTTAGGGAGAAAGTTTGAAAAGAGATTGTCAAAATATGAAGATCTTCGCTGCTCTTTTGTCCCAGTTGATCTAAATAGTCTTGCATACTAAACTTATTGCGCAGATATTATGTTATAGATATTTTATGTAAGGTCTCATCATCTTGGATCCGTCTTTCCAAGTCACAAGACGGTTTTCTGTCAAATAAAATATCCGGGATTTCCTCTAAGACCACCGGGCGTTCTACATTCCTGCATTTATAGTATAATATTTTAACTTTACTATATACGACTGGGTTGTTGTATCTACCATCACATTATATAATGGAATTTTTGGCCTCATTTATGTCATTCTTATACTTCATTAAAGTAAACGTTAATACTGGAGGGTGTTTAATATAGATATATAAAGTTCCCTCTTTTATATTTCGTTACAAGGAGTTTGTTTATAAACATAGAAATATTTTAGATATTATACTTTAACAAAATTTATTTATTTTATTATACTTTACGGTTTATATTTAAACAGTTATCGGTTTTATTAATTAACTTTCCTTCTACCACACAGAAAAGTTCTGTCATAAAGTAAGCTTCAAAGAGCACTTTGCAATTACATGAAATATAATCATAAATATCTACCCAGTCATGATCAATCAACAATAATCTTTAATTTAATAAAATGTCAAAAATCGATAAAGAATATATTTCTATAACATCGTGATATGATATTCATAAATTGTATCTGTATAATAGATATATATTTAAAATATTCATCTACATAAGCAAATCGTAGTTCCAATTATATTTTTCAATAACGAACAAACTATTATTATAAACTTTAAAAAGCTTAAAACGCAGCATGTTCCAAAATATGTATAGGTGCTTTATGTTCTCACTGACTATAATGATAATTATCTATGATTATTTACATTTTTAGTATTCTCGAATGTAAGACACATTTTACGTAATATTAGTTTTTGTATATGTAATTCACTTCAGCGAGACGCAGATTATAAAATTCAGAGAGTTAATAACAAAACACTGTGTGTATACAAAATATTCTCGGTTAGTCTAAAGCTTTATCGATATTATTACGAAAGATATTTGAGGGCTAATCCATGTCACACGAACTGTATTAAAATTTAATTAAATGAAGCAATATGTACTTAGCTAGTAGGTACATTGTATCTCTCTATACTGACTTAATAACTCCCTAATTAGTGTACGTACGAAGTGGCTATATAGGCGCAACTATTGATTACATTTAATCCAAAATATAGCAAAAATACAGGTACCTACGTATCTAACATTTGTTTTACTTCAACAAACTATATAGTTAAAACAGTATTTTGTATGAACGCCCACTGTTTCGTGTAGTTTAAGTGATATATGTAGTTTAGAAAATGGAAAAAATGACGAACAAAGTATATCACTCGTGGTTGAACTTCTCAAATAATACTTTTTTCTCAGTGGTAATTGACTTGGGGCGAATTTGCTACCCTTCGCGCTGAAGAAGCCATTTTATTTGATATATCACTTTGGCACGGAAAAATCTTTTATACTAACAATCGTCGCTGTAAGAATTATTTCTGATAAAAACCTACTTCTCTGTTTAATTATACTGCATTTTACATATTGGCAAGATTCTAATTCTAATTTTATTTTGTATTTTCTAAAACATATATATGTATATTTCGAGAGCTAAAGCCTCTTCCTCCAGTTTGATTGTTTCAGTGAACACAGTACTCTCCGAGTCTGCTGATGACATATAACCTATTAATTTTTTATGTCTCGTATATTTTGTGTGTTATGTTTTTAATATACAACAAAATTTCAATTTACAGAATTGTGGAATATGGCTTTTACAGGCTATCATTTGTAGTAGGTATGTAATATAAATCTGAAGTAGACAAGTTCAGGAAGAAATGCTAAACCAGGAAAAATATATTTAAAAGAATATTTACGACATTAATAATGTAATTATGCACATAATTTAAAAGCCAAGTTAAAATACTTCAATTAACAACTAATGTTTAATTATTTTTTGCATAAATAGTTTTATTTAGCGCAAAATATATAAGTGAAAATTACATATGACTTTTTTTAGCAAGCTTTTTATAATTTATGAATTAAATAATACAGACTACATTAATTTAGACTGCTTAGTGAAATATACTGCAATTACTAAAAATATTAAATATGTAGTTTAAAATTTTAAAAGTTCCGGCTTTTGTTCTGTTTTAATTAATTGTAAATTTTTGTAATCATGGAAATGAATAGATAGCAAGCAGAAGGGAAATTGTTCATCTCCCCAATGTAGACGCACGGCACCAGACGATTTAAATCTTGGAAGTTGCTATGTTGAACTTTACTCGTGTACCCATAGAAATATGATTTAATACTTCATTGTTGTATCTTATCTCTATGCGTGCACCTATGCAATGGGCTGAGAATACACACGCTGAGAATGCGTCTTCTCAACAGAGCTTAACCTCTAAATCACTTTATATTGGCGAGCTAAAACAAAAAAAACGTGAAAGAAATATTCAATGTAAAGTATAATGCAAACAAATTTACTTGAAACATAGCTAGGATTATGGCCACAGACGTGTCTAGAGAGGCAGGGAGTGAACATCCTGTTTCGATAGCTATCCGAATAAACGAGAATACGCGAGTTTTCGAAGACCCTTTCTTTAATCTATCAAACATTAAATTTGGCCTTTTTGGTAAAAATGCAGTATAGTATCACGTTTTTCACGAAATTTAGCTTTCTAGGAGTTTAGCCTCTTTCTACGATTGTATCTGTATTATTATTTTTTGTAGAAGTAATTGTCATACTTATATAATTCATATGAACTTGAATTTAATTTGCATAATCATCCTCATTGTATAATCTTAGGATAAATTCCAAGCTCTCACGACTAACTATACCTGGAAAATTCCCTTGAAAAAGGTGAGTGGGTTCCGTCTAGTGACCAGGAAGAATATGAGAGAGAGAGTGCCACAGGCGTGGATCACGAGGCCCATCACGATAGTGAGCATGTAGAAGCCCAGAGCCTCGGCGGTCTTGGCCAGGTCGTCGATTTCCAGGATCTTCCCCATCACCAGGAAGAAGATACCGAATGGAGAGTACCTGTCGAAAGAAGAGAAGATGAAGGAAGGTGGAAAAAAATTATTTCTGGTCTCTATATTTTGTTGATATTAATTAACATTTTATTCCTCATAAAGCTTTTGTAAACAAATACACACTGCTAAAAATATTTATTTTAAACATGTTTATCAAAATCAGTTTCAACTAAAACATAATAATGTATGTGTCATATTATAATTAATATAATATCTTAATATTTTTCCAATGAAAGTATTTAATATACCTATAATTAATTATATATTGGGTATCAAGTTAGGCAGAATTTATTGATATTGATTACTATTCATGGGAATTAACAAGTATTTGCACATCAAAGTAAAAAGTGTTAAAACTCCAGTGTAGACTCAGAAGCTATAATGGGTTAGGGACCAAACAGATCGAAAATGAAAACTGTTTCAAATTTGAACAAAATCTCTTCTTCGATCGGTGAAAAAATTGAACATAATCCTAATATTGGATTTATAATATATTTTAAAATCATAATATAACGATATATGTAGCATATATATAATGTATATACGTACTTGAATATTACAAAATTATTACAGAAATTGGCTAAAAATGGATATTTATTATATGCCCATTTTCCAATAGACTCCAATATGACTGATAAGGTGTATTATAATGAAATATTTAGGTACTCAATGATTCAAAACTTTCTGTTAGTAAAGATTACGGGCTTGTATGTATTATGCGTCTCTGTATCTTAGTATTAAAGAAAACATTAGAAACAACGATTAGACGGAACACTTTATATGCAGCCTATTAGAGTAAAGTGTGATCTCGAGATAGAACCATCATCCAATCAGAATAGAGTAAGCTGGCCAATGAAATGCAAAAGGAGAAATATTTCAAATGTGGATTTTTTTTAAACTTACTAGTTTTATCAAATATTTATCAATATATACTTATATACTCAATATACTCAATACTCAATACTCAATATACTCAATATACTCAATTACTCAATACTCAATATACTCAATATACTCAATATACTCAATATACTCTTATATACTCAATAAACTCAATATACTCTTATATACTCAATATACTCAATATACTCAATATACTCAATATACTCTTATATACTCAATATACTCAATAATACTTATCAATATTTATTTATTTCTAAACACGATTAAAAAATGTGAAGATCAAACAATTCTCATTTCTTTGCAATAAAATCATGAAAAGATAATTTTTCAGCATCTATTTGGAAAAGTTAGTCATATATTTCGTAAGTAAAACAGAATGATATGTGTTAGACTACTGTTTAAAAATTATTGAAAATTCTCAAATGATTTTTAGGTTATCATATAACGCTCTCAAATTTCTATCCGTGTTAAATTTTATTTTATAGCTGTAACAAGTTCCCGAGCTATAACGGTTCCAAGTCACAGTCATACATGGAAAATAGTTATACCTAACTGTCTTTTAACTCCTTTATAGGACCTTTGAATACGACAATCTAAATTACATTGGCTGTGTTCATTTACGTTAACTTAATTGCATTGTTGATTAAAATAACCCCAATTAGATAAGTGTAATTTTTTTTAAACTATCCAAAATACTGATTATATAGACCATAAAATGACACGATTAACTTTTAGGTCAACAAAACTCTATTCTAAATAAATACATTCAGATTTGAAGTAACACCCGGAGTCATTATTTATTGATAATTTCCAATCATTCACAGAAAACTAATAAGTCCAATTATAGCTAAATGCAAACAATTCTTAGGAATAAAAAGTAATACTTTATAAAATTATTATTTTACAATGTTCGATATTATTCATTTTCTAAATTCAATATTGAATATAAAGGCACTTACAGAATTCTTTCTTTCTGCACAAGTGCAAGGAGGTCTGTCATCCTAATAATTATATAATATATGGGGATACTTCCTTTGAAATTTGATCAATTTGAAGAATGTATGTCAATATATGAGCTAGATGTTTTAAAAGTTCTGTCGGGACGCGTTTATAATGGCGAAGCTCAATAAACAATTATTAACATTTTCTGCTGATGATGAAAAAATTCAATCTTTTTACATCTTTTATATGGAGGAAAATAATGATGTAAAATTTCTAATCGTGCAGAAATTTAGTTCTAATCTGAATCTAATAAACACAAATTATAAAGCTCGCCAAGCATGCAAAGAAACATGATTAAATTAGATCATACTGCCGCTTGTCTAGTTTCTTTAATATTATGTTAAGAGAAAATTAAAGAATATCAGGAAAAAATAAACAAGATACTTTTTACATCATATATATATTACATTTTATATACATACATTATGCTGTGTTATAGTATTTCATCAAATATTTCAAATTCCTTGATGTAGCATGTGTATGCCGCAAATAAATATACTTTCTAAACAAAAATGAATTAAGATTACTTTAATCCAATTTTTTTAGATACTTCAGAAAGTTTTATCTTAAATTAAGGTCTGTGTTTTAATACATGATTAAAGAAGTAACAAAGTAATTACATTGAAGTGTAAATTCTAAAATAAAAGTTAAGTATATAACACAGTCTATATATAATTTGTATTCATTAAAAAAGGCACAAATATATATATATTTTAAATTGTCAACTTTTTTAAACTATAAAGTGAATATATCATTATATTTAAAAATATACCTACATATTAAATAGAATGACTATTTCATTGTGAGCATTCAGTTTATATAAAAAATATAATAAAATAGCAAAACCAATGTTACAAAAAGATATTTGTGTACTTCTTATAAGGTCAACTACGAAGTCCTTATTTTTTTAATAGTAAACGTATTTATTAACTGACACAAAATGATATATATCAACAACAAGTTGTATAGGTACCTATATTATTATAAAAAAATAAGCAATTATTTGTTTATGCATTTGTAAATTTGTAAATATTTATAATGACATAATAATTGATCCGAACAATTAATTAGCATTCTGTACAAAAAAAATTACGCTAATGAGTTTTGAATTACATCGATTACAAAAAAACTATCTACCTAAACATATAAATGCAATATTTTTTAAATTTATTTTTTTGCTAAATTATAACAAATTGAATGAAATCAAACTATGACAAAACCCTCAATGGCTTTCAATTAAACAAATGAATTGTATAAAATCTTTATGTATAAGTGGGTCTTTCAAGATAAAGAAAGCAACTAATTGAGTGTTTTTCGTTTGCATATGATATGGCACGCTTCCTTATTTAGTCGATTTATTTTTTAGCTGGGTCCATTTTGTATTCTGTCTATCTGTTTTATATTAACAACGTGTTTTTTCTGTTGCATTTATCCCTCGGACTAATATATTACTTAAGAATTACAACAGGAAATTAGGTAGATCCTGTACAGCTGCTTCAACCGTATTTAGGACTTTTTGGTTTGCAAATTATTTCCAAAGACGGCTAAAAAACAGATTTTTTTAAATTACAATTAGTATAATAATTCAATAAATTGTGATGTCTTATTTGACTATTATGGTTGTCATATGATCGTATCTAATTAATTTCAAACAATATTGTTCTGTTCTGCACTTGATGGAAGAATCGAATTTTTGTTTAAAATAAAACTTAAACTATTAATAGTAAAACTACTGCAATAATTTACTTTTGTAGTTAATTAACATATTCATCAATAACAAACCTCATAATGCAAAGATGGATATTTTTACTTTTACATATCTTATAAAATATCTTTTACAGTTTTTATTGAGACAGATTCACCTAATAAATATAAAAAAAAATGAAACAGGTATAAATTTTGTAATCAGATAATGCTATAATATACTGTACACATGTACCGAGCATATTTACGTTTTATTTTCAAAGAAATATTGTTGTTTTAACAGAACGTGATGACACTTTAATAATACCTAAGAATTGTTCCTTGCATTATTAGTTGAATATACACAACATTTATCAGCTATCGATAAAAGATTTGCCATTTATGAAGAAGTTAAGAATATTTTAAAGAGCTATGTGCACTGTATTCCATCGAAGATTATACCATTTTGCAAAAAACCAAATCATTAAAAAAGCAGTGACAATATAAAAAAATATCCTAAATTATTTATCTCACTCACATGGAGCATACAAGCTTGTTCTATGAGATGTGATAGTTAATTCAGCTAAAGTTGGAATTAATATAGAAATATTCTCTGATAGTAAAGTGAATTTGGATAATTTTAACTATTGTATTTCGACTATATTATAGTTTATATAAAAAAACTTTTTTTTTATCAAAGCTATTTTAGTTTTTAATTCAGCATATTATATACAAATAAGAAATATTTATAAATCTGTTTGTACCTTAAAAAACCTAAATAATATTTTGTAAACTATTTATTATAGATATTCCGTAAAAAGTTTTTTTGGTGTTGTTATTTTAGAATAACTTAGTTGTCGTACAATTATTCGATTAAATTTGCTTTCTATGCTATAATTGAAGTGCAATTTGAATGTCTAATTTATATTATGATTCAATATTGTTACTTATTCCTAAGTCTAGAACCTAGTTTTCTTATAGGTTGGAGATTTCATCATTTATTACAACTTTATTGTATTGCAACGGAGATGCAAACAATGACTTGTATCGAATATTTATCTTTAGATACGCAGCATTAGTCTATAAAAGCATTTTTTTATAAAGAATATAAACAATAGACTAATGCCTAGACTCGTGGATATATAAGGTAAACACGGAGATGGGGCAAAGGTGCCAAATTGCGAAGTAAATCAAAGGAATTATAGGCTTCTAGGGGCTTAGTATTAATGTTCAAAGAAAAGTTCATAATGTTTTGTTGTACGGTTGAATGTCTCGTATCTGTTTAGCATTCAAATAACAGTTTATAGAGTCTCCATCTACTGGGACTAGATAATGAGGTGACTAGTAACCATTGTTTTCTTTGTAAAAGAAATATTATAGCAAATTTTAGTTATGTGAAATAATAAAGGGCAGATTTTTTACTTGTGATGGGAGGGGGGGGGTACCCCCCATAAGTAAGTCGTTGTTTTACAACTTATATAATATTATATTACAAAAATTGCGGCGTTTGCATTGAAATGGTAAGATAAATGTATGCTTTATATTTATGTATGTAGATAGTTCCTTTCTTTTTATTTCTTAATGTCTTCATGTCTTTCATTACAATTGAAAGCACATTTAGTGCAAATCCAAGATGGTGGCCGCCATAAACATCGTGTTTTCAAAGCATAGGAAATCATTGATTTATTATTTTTTTATAGAAAAAAACCAAGCATAAACTGCCGATTTCTTGTACCAATAAATGAACTCACCACATGATGATGTGGACCATGCGCATGACGACCTCGTTGAGTATAGCAAAGAACTGAACCATAACCAAGGCCTTCTCCCCCATTTGGCCCATAATGATGCCAAATCCAATTGAGAAGGTTACCAATCCTGTAAACAAAGAATGAATTGTGCTTTTATGCCCAATAGACATGTAGCTTAGTAGACAAAACGCGTAGTCTTTTCAATATATATTTATGGAAGTCTAGTTTTACTTTTATAAAAGTTATATTATTCGATGCGACATTTATTTAACAATGGTTCATGAATATTTCTCATATACTTATTTCTGAATATGCATAAAAGATAACGTAATATATGTATTATAACAAGAAAACTTTCTAAAGTTTGTATTAAACAAATTTGATTATCTTCCAACATGTTAGTTAAGAAGTCTGTGAAACTTCTGAAGTTTGTTAATTTCTTGAATCAACAGAATTATATGGCATTTAAAGCAACATAATAGAACACTAGTATTTCTAAAATATTTACTGAAAAATTAAGTGCAGCAAGGGATCAAATATGATCGAGCATTTGCTTGGTTAAACAACAGTATTTCATTTGGCACAAAGTAGAGTTATTCTATTTGAATTTGACAAATATAGGTTATTATAATTCTCTATCAAATAATTATATATATATATCAATTTAATATAAATTATTTGAGTGTATTTATAACGCCAATAACTTCGGGAATACTGTTAATTAAAGATGGAAAAGTGGCGTTCTATTTCTATCTCATCGATGAAATTTTTTTAAACTGTGTACATAGCCTGTCGCCTCTATAATTGATTATAACTCTGTTGGCAAAGTGAAATAACTTACCTAGAACATTGGTGCTGTCGGTGAATCCTGGTTTAATAACCTCGTAGGTGAGAGACTGACTGGCATTGGAAGCGTTGATCAAACTTGAAGGGGTGGTAGCAATGAGACCAGAAGATGCAGGTCCGGCTGGGGTGGTGGTAGTCAGCCCAGTTACATTCTTTATCCGATTTATCTTTTTCGTCTTGGTGACGTAGTTGCTCTGGACTTGTTGGAGACAGGCTTGCACGATGTTTGGCGGGAAAAAGTTTCTGCGGAAAGAAATGAAAAATATAAAAATATAGTACATCGAATAGGTATTTAGATATGTTGATTGATTCAAACTGTCAAAATAAGACTAATAAATTCGATAAAAAGGGCAAACAGCAGTGATTATAAGTTCTACACACATTTATGGCTTGTGGAAAACTAATCAAAGATTAAGAGAATAGAAAAAAATAAATATGCTGATGAAACTAAATATATGTTAAATAAACAGTGTGCCAGACTGGCAGGCGGGCATACCCATTGATAAAAAAGAATTAACAATTAGATTGACAACACAGGTAAATAGATCAATAGTCACATAGATAATTATTAGATCGATAAACATACTGCAATGTCGATTGAAAGTCAAACAAAGAAATAGATTGATAGTCATATTGTCAAATAGATCGATAAATATACAGCAAATAGATCGATAGCCACACTGACATATAGTTTGATAGACAAACAGAATAATAGATTGACAGACAAATGGAATAATAGATTGATAGGTTATAGGTAAGCTATGTTGGCCGAAAGGATTAAGTAAGCGAAAGGTTGAGCTAGATGTATAGGTAAAGGTAGAGTTCGACATGTAAAGATAGAGCTCAACGTATAATGTAAAACTCGACGTGTATAGGTAGAGAATGACATGTAAACGTAAAGCTCTTTACATGTCGAGCTTTACCTTTACACGACAAGCTCAACCTTCGCTTACTTAACCTTTTCGGCCGCCATTATAGTAAATAACCCCATCATAACGTATATCGGTATTATATATTATATGAGCTCAAGAAAAGAAAAATCGGTTATCATAAATATAAGAATACTCTCTAATAGGTAAATATTCAGATAGATTGACACACTGAAAAAGAAACTTACCGGAATAGATCAAGGAATGCGTCAAAAGTGGAGGGCATACGACGATCGTTGGTTCCTTCCCCAAGATTCTGTTTGACCGCATTGCTCCCAGGGTGTATAACCAGAACCAGAATAATGCCAAGGATAACCGCCATAAGTGTCGTGGAGAAGTAGTAGAGTAAAGCCCAGGACCCCATCTTTCCACTCGATTTGGGATCTAATCCGGAGAGACCTGTAAGACAGATAAAACAAGTAGATTTTTAAAGGAGATATTGGTGTGCAAGAGAGTATGTCACGTGCAACCAAAGTTAAGTTGATTTTTTCATCAATTGTTCCATTTTTCTGAGTGAAAAAAATTGCTAAAAATTGAAAGTAGTATATTCATTTGTATCCATTTATGCACAGATATTTAGCAAAACGTATCTCGTTACAATCTCGTATATATGTAATGATATACTTTTGGATATCCATGTAAGTATTTATACCATTTATTTATCAGTCTAGTCAAAATTGTGCATTAAATAAAAGCCTGAATATCCACAAGAGTCCTTCTCAAATAGTCATCAGTCTCCTATCGGATCATCAAAACTGTTATATCTTTGTAGCTAACTTTAAAGACGAAGTTACACAAAACACGTAAAACACGTACGGCGCGAAGTGTCCAAAAAGTGTAATAGTCTTAACAAAGGACTTTGGTGCACAGTGTCGTCAAAACTTTGTAAATTTCTCCATAATTTCTTAATAATATTTCAACTAAATTGACGTTTCACTCCTCACCGCATCAAGCTACGGTGTAGATATAGGATTTAAACTGTAGATTGTAGCAGTTTTTCTTACTTAAATTGGGCATACTTGTTTGTGGTTCTTGTTTAATATTAGTGTATTTCTTACGCGTATACCTAAAGTAATTTTAAATGCTGATTCCTTTCCTTTACAAGTGCATATCTGCTAATCTGACGTTTTTCCTCGATCATGACGTAATCGGATTAAGATTCAAGACACGAATCGCTTTGAAAGCGGAGATATTTATTTACGTCTTCATATTGAATTATTTTTATATCTCAGTGATAAACTAAATAGACTAATGGTCTCTACTACTAGAAGAGAAATTTGCACAAATCATTTTAAACAGCATGTATTTTTACTCGGCGCAATAAATCTGTCATTTGGTAGATGGGAAGGTTTCTAAAATTTGCGATATCTCGGTTATTTGAGCAGCTATCAATAAACGAGAGAATGCTAGAATTTCGATAAAGTTTTACGGCAAAGTCTTTTTGTAATATCTAATAGGATACGTTTGGATCAGGTGACATTTTTTATTTGAATATTCTCGCAGTATCTCGCGTATTCTAAGTTAAGTGGATGTATTCGAACCAATCGATGATCGGTATCGAGTTTATAAAATAATGATATCTGGGGCGATGAGCAGCAATAACTCGCTGGGTAATAACAGTTGCTGAGGCTTTTACGATATGTTAATTATAATTTCAGTGATAAGTAGATGAATATATTTTTCACCTGAAATCAGACTGGATACAATGAGTGGTATAATGAGCATTTTGAGCATATTCATGAGAAGTTCTCCGGGAAATGAGAGCAGATAGACGGTCCGAATGGAGGGATCGACCGCGTACTTGACAACGAAGCCGAAAACCATGCCCAGAATGACGGCAACAACAGTCATACCAACGAGGATATTGTCTGAGTTCTGGTACCATTTCTTTTGCTGAAGAAGTGGAAGAAAATAATTAATGAACAAAAAGAGGTTGGTACTTTAAAATTTAAAATATATATGATTCACTAAATTAATTTTAGTATTTTATATTCACGAGTATTTATTTATAATAAGGGAGAATGTTACACAATTTTAGTAATCTGAAAAAGTAAATTCATCAGTATGAAATTTTATTATTATTAATTAATGAAGACCTTTTATAACAGGTTATTTTATTTACAAAAGTATAATTTGTAATATATGGAAAGAATCTTAAGAAAAACTATTATTCGTTAGACGCTTTGTTTTTGAAATAGAAAATATGGCTTCCTAATTAATTTTAGGAATTCCACGTAATTTTAGTAACTCAATTTCCATTGCTTTAATCATCTTGCATTTCGTGTGTTGCTTATTTCTGAAAACACTGAAATAGAAGTATATGTCATACTTTCATGTATTATCTATCATATCATTTAGCCTAACATGATGAGTTTCAAACAAAAATTCTGTACAAGTCAATAAATAAACGTATTTATGAGAGTAGAGGGTAAGAGTCATGGTAAGTTTAGTTGTTGATTTAAAATCTCTTATATTCATAAAGTCTTATTAAATTATTTCCGCTTTCATTTTTGCAAACATAATGGTTACATTTAAACACATGCAAGCTATACTGGACCAAATGCACTTGTGTATATAAATAATATCTAGAGTATAATAAATATGTGTTGTATTCATGTATTTTGTTATTTACTCACAGAATATTGTAATGACTAAATAAGCTCAAATCTCAAATCTTAGAAACATAATTCAGAAAGTCTAATATGGTGGAATATACGGAAAACGTTGATTTTCAAGTAATCAATGACTTTTTCCAGATTTTCTTAATAACAAATAAATGAATGATGGCATGATCCACAGATCTATGATCTAACGTATATATTAGAATCTTAATTAAGGCAAATCAATTATGCCACCAAATACTGAATAATATAATTAATTATTATTATTCATTATTTTGATATTATTATTATCCACCTCTCATATCAATGTCACATAAAAACTCAAATCTAATTATTCATAAAATTAACCTTTAAATAAATAATTAACCTGGTTTTGAATTATTAAAATTAAAATTATCGATTTTTTTAAATCACATTAAAAACTAGAATCCAATAATTCATGGAATTATGGCCAGTTTCAAATCTATATTTCAAATTTATAAATTCAATAAACAAAGTTAATTATATTGCTTATAGGTTAATTATAACAAAAAAATAACCTTGTTTTGAATTATTTTTTCATTTTTAACTGAATTTTACTAATTTTCGTTGCATTTTATTTCTTTTTCCTATAATTTATGATGATCGGTGGATAATAATTCGATGGAATTAACCACTATAGACCTTAATTATTGTATATTATAAATCAATCTAAGAAAGCCAATAACAAAGTAGATCACCACTATTTCATCGATTTTACATATGTTTTTCTTTAGTTTTCGAGAAAATTAATATTAAAATGCCTCTCAAAATTAAAGCAAATTTCAAATGGTGGCGATAAAAATCAAAATTTTCTTAGTTTTAATTATATTATTCAATATCTATGGCGACCATCTTATATAAAAATATGTAATACTATCAAAATAGGTGATAAATTTGAAATTTAAAATAGTTTACAGGTGATTTCGAGTATAAGCAATATTTCTGTATTATTCGATGGTCAACAAAGAAAGTAAAATTTACAAACAGTACTCAGATTTTCAGTTTTTTTACAAATCCTATAGGTATTACTTTTCTTAAGAAATTCAATGAATAAAGCATATCGACCACTTTAGTTATACGAAGGCATCAACAGATAGGAGTTAACCAATTACTCTGTTTTGATATTGCTTCATATCTAATATTTTAAATATTTACAAGCCTGAATGCACCAGAAGTTCTTAAACTAATAAATTCTGTAACCTTTCTTCATTCTTTTGTCGTCCCAAGTGAAATTTAGAGCACACATTTTTAGTCGTACGTTTTTATGTTAAAGTAGAAAATTCAATACAAAATATTGATTTATAAAAAAGTTGCACAATTTTTCTTTAAATTTAAGCTGGTGTATACCTTAAAAAGACAACATAAATAAAATACAATTTGTTCTTAATCGTATTCGTCATTAAAATCATATACCTCATGAAAAAGATGAAAATTAACTTTCTTTTAAACTCAATGCATAATTTTGACTATATAAATATTTATGTATGTAGATATGTATCTAGTTTAATGGATTTCTGAAGGGGAACTTATATATCATAAATATCGAAAACTTTGCATTGTTTAGTACAAATTATCCGAAAAATTACTTCCTGATATATATGAATAAAGAATTATTAAACTGGATTTTTCTGTTCTTTGTGATTAGTATGTGGTATACTTGGTATGTGTAAAGTTTAAACTTAAATTTCTATATTTTCTGAACCTCTTTATATTACATAGGTTAACATACTTATTTGTATAATTAGTTAAGAGAAACTATGATTGTAATACTTACAATGCTTCTTTTATAATTAAGCCTCAGACGTACATTTGTTATTTTAGCAGACATCTTGAAAAAATACAAAAACGTGCAGGCAAAATCTCAAAACAACCAGCTTTTGTTATCTCAAAAATGCATGTTAATTAACCGGATTGGCAAAAAAGTACTTTCCCCTTTTTCATTTGTATAATTATCAAGATCGCATCAGCATGTCTGCGAGAGAATGTATGCCTATGATATCGTGAATTACAATGGAATAGATAATTTTCATAGAAACGGAAGTTGATTCTTCAAGTAGGAATATCTCTCTTAGTTCCCGCTGCTAGAACGGGAGGGGGGATCGATTTGAATATTCAGATTCATAAGTGCTAGAACTAGAAGTTCAACGAATATTACTAGCATTGAAGGAAAATCAGCAGCAAAAAGGGATCAATTGTGTGCCACTTTATGCATAGTGTTGGACATACAATGGTTAGATGCGTAAATTGATGGGTTTAGATCCGGTTTACTCAATGTATTATTTTAGGGAAAACCTGACGTCCGTTCAAAAGATTTAAGTTTCCAGTGAACAGTCTTTGTAATCCCTGCTTCAAGCCCCTTTTAATCTGTGGTCTCAAATCAAATTGAAATTAGCGATTCTCTGTGAGTAATTGTCAGCACTACAATGATCCTAATGTTCTCTTGTCTATCTATTGCTGCCTATCTAATCTCCTCTTTGCATAATAACTCTCGGCGATCTCAACCAAATGTCAGTCATTCCTCGTCTTGATCATGAGCAACCGCCTTTCCCCCCCTGACCCCCTCTCCGAAGTGTACTAGAAAGTCAGATTCCAACGCTGTTAGCTATCGTTTTCTATTAAGTGTAGTACCACTACCAGCCACCTCCACTTAGCATCCAAGGCTTTATAAGCATTAAAAAAGTAGAACAATCAGCCGTCGTAGCAATTCCTATTTGCAATAGCTCTCCTCTACACCACTTTCGAAAAGTAACATTGCCTCAATATGGCCGCGTACTGTTTTCATCCAGGCACACACATTATAGGTAGTTACAGTCTACTCTGCCAGTATTATTAGATTTTGAAGTGTGGAAGAGAATTATAAAAGCGTCTCTCTTTCCTTCCAAGTAACATAATTTAATTAGACATTCAATCTTTTATGTCATTTACAATAAATATGTATGTAGATACTTGATTTCTCTCGCAGCCCCTTGCATGGGATACTTATATCTACATTTATTCCGAAATTTTGTAGACGAAAAAAAGTAGTCATAGCTTTTGTATGCAAAATAGTTGATATTTGAAAAAAGTTATATTTAGATAATTCTTATAAAGATATTAATGTGTACGTATGGTGTTCCGAAATAATGAAATATATATTTTAAGAGTTGAAAATTAATAATCTCTAACTAATTGGCCAGATAAAATATCGAAATATTAGACAGTCATGTTAGATTTTCTAAAAAATAATTAGTTTTTTTCTATTACAATTATATTTTGGTGAAGAAATGCTTAATTAATTGATTTATTTCTTTTCAGCAATTTAGTGAAATATACAATATATGTAGGTATCGTTTAATTTAAAATTCGGTAGTTTGAAAACGGTAATTATTTTACTGACAATTTATTTTTTAAACTTTAAGTGAATGTGTGAACTTGATAAATTTGACTATAATTGCCTCTGGCCGGGTATTTCTTTAAATACCATTATCTATATATTGCGTCCATTATTACATAAACACACGTGACATATAATGATTATGTGCTTTTATTTTGAACACAATTTATAATACAGAATGCATATATATACCTACATATGTATATATATACAAACTTTAAAATATTCATAGACTAATATTAAAAAGACATATCCATTAAAAAATACACTACATAAGTAAAAATTGTTTTGTTATAATGAAGTCATTTTTAACGGATAGCCATATTGTTGGTCGACACTTTAGCTTGATTAAATTAAGTGAATTACCTAAGTTGGATAACTTGTTTGTGGCATATGGCTGTTTAAAAAGACTAAATGTAAAACAACTATATTTTATACTACTGATGCTAAGCCTTTAGTCAAAAGTGTTATATTTTAAAGTATTAATTAATTAAATTAAATTAATTAAATAAATATATTAAGTAAAATACATAAGTCGGGTAAATTGTGTGCTGTATATGCCTCAAATAGACAAAATGCACACAAAAAATATACTACCGATAATAAAAGATGTCAGTTAAAAGTAGTATGTACCATAATTTTCTAAATATTAATTGTGCAACCTTTATAGTAACATTTGTGAAATTTGTGAATTTTTAGGGATGGAATAACACGATTCTTTCATAAAAATTAGCAGAGCGACAACTCTTACCATTGTAACAACTCTGTGATAATATCTATATTGTTTAAAAGAAGCCCAGAGAAATAGAAATCAAATATGGCGATAAAATATTTATAACTATTGCTGGTGTAATACAACCCATATTAGCACATAAAGCGTGTGCCTTCATGAAAACAGTTGTTGGACGACGAAGAGCTTAATTCACGGTCTGTTTGTGTGTGTGTATGTAGCCTGTTTTAACAAATATTCCTAACTAATAGAAGGAATCACACAATGAACAAACAAAAGAGCATTAGCAATATTTCATAGAATGTCAATCATTTTTAGATGTTTTAATGGATTGTTTTTATAAAATGTAAAATACGTGACTTCAAATCATGAACACATTCCTCGCGTTTATTCTTGATATAGCTATTCATCTTGAGTAATATTTCTAATACGTATATTCTGTTGAATATAGCATAATTATCCAGCATAATAAGGGCGATATTATTATGGAAAGTAAACATTTTCTACAGATTTTTATAAAGTTTTTGCAAATAAAAATGCTGTATATAATATACTGGATTGTAATATCAGTTTTATATTAGAAGTATATATTACTTTATATGTGGCTAACCCCACTATTAATAATAATAATATAGGATACATTGTGTATTGCCTGATCGAGATATTTACCTTTATCTTGAATAATTAATTAGTCGCCATAAGTTTAAACTAATCAATCAATAATTAGCTCAAAGTTTCAACGTAAATCAGTTTGTTAGGAGTATGTACCGGGGTTCGAAATTGCTACCTTCTCAGGTGTCCAACCTACTTGATTACCACTTGGCTACCATTCCTGACTTTAACAAACTTATTTGCGCTGCAACATTGAGTTATATATATATATATATATATCCTGGCAAGGCAATGTACAATTTACTCTACATTATAATTGCAATATAATTAATTTTTCATTAAATCTTTGCAATTGGTATAGGATATGCATAAACTCGCACATTTAGCTTGTTTATTTCCAATAGGTATATTTAATATCTTGGGTTATTGATGTTATATTTTTGTGGATTATTGATAATTTTACTTAACAGACTAATACAGATAATGTCATTACGTTTAGTTATAAAACAGTCGGTGATCATTAAAGTATTTACCACAGAGTTCTCATGATATTTACACTGTGAGAATAATACAACAATTTAAAATAATATTTTCAGTAATTAATTATTCCTTCACTTTTTTGAATTAATTTTAATATATTAACAATTATTTTAACAAATACTATGTTTTAATCTGCATTGCGTATTAAAAAATAAACAGATACAACTCCATATCACGATTCTTAGGATAAAACTGTTTTTTTTGCTTGAAAAAAAAATTCTACAAAAATCAGAAATGAAATTTATTAATTTAATTGTTTATTTATTTTATAACTCAAATAAAATTTACCGTTTTGTTGTTATTGACAAAATAATTTTTTTAATAAGCATTAACAGTAGTGATGCACTGTGTATAATCGCATGGACATTAATTAATTAATAGATCATAAAATAAATAATTCTATAAGTCCCTAGAAAGTTTAAAATTCGCATTATACACATAAAATAATATAAAAAACACAAGAACGGCATTTCTACGAAGAATGAATTATAAATTTTTTGAGGCGGAAGTTGAATGCACTGTCATATTAATTCTGCATTAATGCCTTCACATCTTACAATAGATAACATATAAATTATTATCAAATGACTAAAACGACAAAATAAATATGCAATTTAGAAATAGCTGTAGAATTAGCCACAAGGAACGAGTATGATTAAAATACAAATGCCAAATATAATATTTCTATATAATATAATTTATAATATATTTACTAACGGAATGTTCCAGTCTCGCCAGTATTAATATTTGTATGGTCACAAATGTATATTTCTACTATTCAAATGTTTAATTTATGATAATTAAAAATATAATACATGTAACTACTATCTACATGTGAATATTCCAAACTATTAATGTATATTGTATGCATGCATCTCCTTTTACCTTTAGCTTAAGTTATACATGTTCAATATGTTTAACATGTTCAACATGTTTAGTCCATAGAAATGGACCAAAAACAACAACGCTTATATATATTTCTATGGTTTAGTCTCATTCCAATGCTAAAACACTCGAGAATTACGTAACTGCGCTGAATATTTTTAAATCTAAATTTTTGTTGTTTCAATTTATAAGAATGTATTTTTCAGAAGGCAAGGTATAATTACTCCAGAAAGTGTTGAGTGATCATTGCAGTTAAGTAATATGACCCGCAGATAACAATGGTCTGGTGTTGAAGGTTTGAACGCCGCACAAAGAACACATTTAACCGAAACCTCCTTCCACTGCTGAGCTACCCACTCCTTCCACTCTACTCTACCTCAAGTGCCATCTTGCAGGTCATCGAGTTCTGGAGGGGACGTATTTTGTTAACGTGGGGCAAGTCGGGAGTCGAACCAGGGTCACCGGTTTGGTAGTTAGACGTGCAATAACCACTGCACCATCACATCTTTCGCGTGCATTAGGATTCCAAAGATACCCAAATTCAGTGGAATAGGACATTTTCTAAGAGCTTAAAAGATTGTATCTAAGACATGCTTATGCACACACATCCATTACACTAGTATATAATATGTATATGCATAAATACATGCATGTGAATACATTATTGCTTATAATATATAAAATCAGGGTAGAAAACAATTTTCACAAAAGACATTATTTAAACGTTTATATATATGTGTTCCAAACATGTAGGTAAATTTGTAGGTAAACATATGTATGTCAATTCACTCTAAAAAAGGCAGCAATCATTTATTTTGTGCGTATTTTAAAGGTAAATTAAAAATTCCTTCCGTAAGAAAAATGCTCAAGAATATCACAAACTTTGCATGCATTAAATTTGCTAGATATTAATTGAAAGAATCAAATACGAATTTTTCTGCTAAATTTCTCGTCGAATTAATTTGTTTCATATAGCAGCTTGGAATAACTAATAATTATACTCTAAAAATTAAAAAAAAAAATAACAGAAAATTTTGGTAACTACGATGCATATACATATCTACCTGAGTAAGCTAAGCATGCCTAGATATGTAAACGCGTGTAGTGTGTAGGTTTTGAAATAAACATTAAGAACAAACAAAGTATAATTTGCTTCCAAAACGGCGGACTGAGTTGCCGATTACGTGTGATGCTTGTTAGCCTAGTCCGAGCACAAGACTAATTCTCATCGTCAAGGATTCAAATATTATGGACTAGAGAGAAAGAATCGAGAGAAAAAGAGGAGAGGAGAGGATGCATTCACTTCCGTGATGTGACATGATTACATTTGACAGGATATGTAACCCTCCCCTCTCCTCTCCTCGGCTTGGCTAGGTAGGTAACCCACTTCCAAGTCCTTGCGAGTCATCGCGTGTTTCAACAGTTATATAACTGACTATATACAGTGAAGACCAAATACACCGGGAGTAGACCCACCTATTATAGGTAGATCCTTGTCCAGGTAGAAGCCTCCTACTGGCACAACAGAGCCCAGTGAGCTCTTCTTTCATATCCTCTCCGTCGACAATGGTGAAGTATTCCACTCTTCCAAACTAGTGACCGATTAGATCCAGTCGCTCCAGGCACCCCCTCCCTGCTCTGCTCTTCTCTCTAATGTCCACGCCGCCAAAGACGAAGACGCGCACGAAATGTCAGTTGCAATTAAATGTCTAAAGGTACTGTATACACACTGACTGCTCCCCTAGATGGATCAATTGTCAGCTGGCTGGTTAACAGTCGACCTTATGATTGATCATCGCCTTCATCAACCTTGTTACCTGTAGTCGAGTCTGCGTGCTCAATGGTTCAGCCGGCAAACGACCCCCAAAAGTTATATATACAATAGAACTGTCTGTTTGCCCTAATGTTGGATTTGTGAGTTTACTTTCTGCAATTAGCTCTAGCTTTTAAACTCTAATAGTTCTTTTTAAACTTACTCAAATAAAAGATTGAAACTTGGGAAGTATATTGGTCAACGTGCAAAACTTAATTTTGGGGCCTTTAAAGTGACAGAATAGTCAGAAATAATCAAATAATATAGTTTTAAATGTTTACTGCATGCCCGTTCAAATAAATGAACTTAGACTTTGTGATAATACAGTTCAGATATACTATATTTGGCGTGTATATGGATTGCCATAAAATTATTCCCCAGTTTTAGTTAGTTACTCAATGCAAAAACTCTTAAGTATATTATACAAACCAGTATGCTGTTCACTAGCTGTGTTTCATAATATCTAGAAGATACTAAAGGCGTCGTACATTCAATTAATGTGTGTTTCAAGCCAACTGCATATGTCGCAGTAAAAAAATACAATGTAATCTTACAATTAAGGAGAGTAGTAGCCAAGTGGCCGGGGTTGGACAATGGCTTTCAAACTTCAAGGTGACAAGTTTGAATTCCGATACGCACTCTTTAATTTAACAAACCGAATACACTTAAGTCTTGAGTTAATTTTTGATTGATTTGTTTAATCTTATGGCGACTAATTAATATTGCGTGATTTACAAAAAATCGATTTTTTTATCCAAAGCTTTATTATGAAATGTTTTATTTATTTACGAGAAGTATGAAATGTTAAATGCGTTTGTCACAGTTAGATATAGCTTCAATTATTTGTTCACAGGCACTTTTTGAGTTTTTTGAGCTGCCTCTGCATGCTTGATTTTATTATTAACATGCACGCGGATTTTATTAAATTACCCTCTAATATTTATATATACAAAAGTAAGCGTGAGCGTAATTTGCCTTTAATTATGTACCAAACTATTTAATTATGTATATGATCCAAGTATATGATCCATGTATATGATCCATGTATATGATCCATGTATATGATCCATGTATATGATCCATGTATATAATCCATGTATATGATCCATGTATAGGATCCAAGTATATGATTCAAGTATATGATCCATGTATATGATCCATGTATATGATCCATGTATATGATCCATGTATATGATTCAAGTATATGATCCATGTATATGATCCATGTATATGATCCATGTATATGATCCATGTATATGATCCATGTATATGATCCATGTATATGATCCA
>JAYRBW010133358.1:0-15757 GCA_036023295.1 Invenusta paracnida
ATCCGACTGTAAATTATTTAAATTTTACTAATCATTAATCGAATTTTACTGTTCAAATAGCAGTAATTATCCTCTGGCAAATATTTCTATCTTCGCTGTTTAAAATAATCAATATTTAGGAATATAAAATATTACCGTTAAGGAATATTCAATAAATAAACATTAAATACGCTCAAAAACACCCAAGACCATGTTTAAAACTAACCAATTTTGATAATAATGTTTTTATAGTAATATAATACAATACAATACAATTATACATACTTTTCTTTTTTAATTAGCTTGAAATTGCATCCGTCAAACTTTGAAAGAAAATATTACTATACAAATATATATATCAGTTTTGTTGTTTCTATCTTCTGCTAACAATTACATACAGCTACAATTACACATCAAAACAATTTCTTTACCCCACATGTTCACTATTTATATATATAATAGGTATTTTTATTGATTGTAATTTGTTAATTAACTTCATAAATCTATTGCCTGATATGATAATTCTATCAAATACGATGTTTTGGTTACTTCCAATTATTCTAAGAATTTATATAAAATATTTGTTTTTTATAAAAAAAAACTATTATAATGTTGGATAAATTGCATATTTTCCCTATAGGGAAATTATCATGACTATTAATTACCATGACCATCAATTATTATGACTAGCGGTGTTAGCCTCATATATATATAATGATTTATAAATTGTCACTATTATGTTGTGAAGTCGCGACCTCTTTCCAGCGCTCATCTCCACACTTAGCTCAGTCCGACTATTTCAGCTCTTGATTCGATTTTTCTATTTTTGTGAATTTAGCCAAATTAAATAGTCTTTAATCTATTTATTCAACGGCGGACATATACATGTATATATTATATATATATACCTTTATTAATGCAGTTCCCTTTTATCTATAATCAAATAGCGGCTTGATTAATTTGGAATTTTAGCAAAACGGACATTCAGAGGTCCGAAATACTGACTTTTTGAACGTTTGAATACGGACTCTTTCTGCCTGCTGAATAGATGAAACTAATATATTAGTACTCTCGTAGATGTATGAAAAGGTTCAACAGTTTACTAAATATAATAATGAATTTCAAAATACATGGCGAGTATTTGTAGATGTACGAGTATATTGGTGTATTTTAACAAACTACAAAATCTTGTCTGAACCGAAATATGTTTTCCTAATTTAGTTCTAAACAATTATTGGTAACAAATGCGTTCTAAACATTAAACAGGTTGCAGGTGAAAACAAATTATAATGGCGTGGACTGAGAAATGGTAACTTCTAAAAAAAACGTCTCTAATTCAAGAAGTGAAACGTGCGTTAAAAGTAGAAATTGTTAAAAAATAATTTATGAAAATATACTACGAATTCTTTTTCCATTTGATGTGTACTAAAACGTCGCCCTATTTATGTGGCAACGTGGATACCTATATTCGTATATAATACAGCCATACATGTAAGAATAGGTGTCTTTACTCGATCTCATCTCGTGTCTCATTTCGTGTAAACAATCTGTGTGACAGATAACGATATAAGCAACTTATGTTTTTCTTTCGTTATTATTTCTAAAATAGGACGTTTATGGGCTGACAGTTTATCAAAGAAGATAACTGAACCTGAAATATATTTTACTTATATGTATATATTTATTTATATACTATATAAGTGCAGAAGCCGGGTACATTTGAATAAATTACTACATTTTACTGTCTAGGCAGAATAGTGTTGAAGATTAACAAAATTACACGCTAGAGTTGTGATTGTATAAATATATACAGATATATTTAATGATGTTATTTAAGATAAAGACAACTACATGCAGCATTACATATTTGCAAACAAACAAGAGCGTGAAATTACTTTACATTATACGAGGAAGAAGATGTGTGTGTAAATATCCGTGAACATCATTCAATTCATAAACAACCAGGGTTTGATTAAAAAAAAGATAAAACATATATTTATAAATTTTCCTGATGCGCATTATAAAAGTTCGGAAACAATCTTATTTGTTGCATAAATTCAATTTAGTATACAGTTAGTTTCATGTATTGAAATATCTAATATTTTAGATAATACTTTAAAATTTCTCATAATTATATTGATTTCGAAAGAATAGAGAACTATTACATTTAATCAAAAGTATGTTCATTTAACGTTATCATTAGTTTATAATTGGTATATTACAATCTTTTTATAAAATCTGAAAGCTACATAGTAAGAATTTGGGAGAGAAATTTAATTTAATTTTCTACAGCAGTAAAATTGACATCAATTTCGATTCTTGTAAATGGTTGTTATTTAACCATTATATACGAAGTATAAATTTCACGCAACTGTACACAAGCACTGATAAAAGGACATCAAATTGATTTAATAATATATGTCCCATAGATTGTACAAGATAGATTAGCCAGAAACTACGCCATTCTAAATTCAAATTAATAAAAGTAAACTTCAAATTTAAAAATATGAACTTAAATTTAAGGTATAAGTAAAGTTTAATTTAAAAGAATTAAATTTAAATTAAAATATTAAAACTTCTATTTGAAAATTAATTTTATATATTATTAATCTGGTTTCACAGAAAGTTTATTATAACATGTATTTTGAAATGTTTCAATATCTTTATTTACCAACACTATATGTTTAAAGTACTATGAGTTGAAACATAGCGTTAATTTAATTAAAAGCAGAATTTTCTTGATTACATAATGGTTATATTTCATACATAGCAACGGTATTTGTAATTAAAATTTACACAACTCTATGTAGAAAAAAATAGTGAGTACTTTCCGTAACCATTGGATTGTATTTAATAATAAAATATATTGTTATCAAAATCACTAATATATTGAAAAATATAACCTTAAAATGCATGCCAAATACAAAGATATTACATAATCTTTGTTATATAAAATACATGATTGACATGAAGGGCGTATCATTTTCATGGTTATATACATAGAATCATATGATTGTTTAATATAAATAAAAGCATTAGCACTGAGCATTAGCATGAGTCCTATACACGGACTCATGATAAAACTAGAGTACTTTCCTACTGGTAAATCTTGTCCTCGAAGGCACATTGAGTAATATCGCTGGATTTGATTGTAGTTGGCAATCGAATTGGGACGTATGCAAAGGTTTCATAGATTATTTCTTCAAGATATTGTAGACGAAATGCTGTCGTTGTCACTTCCGTAAGCACCGATGTGGTGATAAAATGTTGGAATGCCGGCGACGACCGGTCCCTCATTTCTGCTTTCCAAACGCCCCATATGGCTTCATTAGCCGGCTTGAGGGAAGCACTAAAAGGAAAGAGACGCAATAATCGAGTCATACAAAATATCCTTTCTCGAAAGACAGTTACGACACCATAGTGAACCTGTGCATTGTTGAAGACAATTATAATGTTATTCATCCCAAAGTTCACTTGTTTAACTGTGAATAACTGACTATCCAACTTATTGGCGATAGCGTTCATACTCACGATACAAAGTGGACATTCAAGTGTTCGCACATATCTTTCAATGTTAGCTGCACCACAAAACCCACATCCTCCTTATCAGCACTCATAACACACTCCTTTCCCCAAGCTCTCATCCATCTCTCCTACATCCTGCTACAGGGACAAGGCCAATAACAACAACAATGTTAGCTGCAGATTGACTTCAAGTATTTCAACTAAATAATCTACATGAAGACAATTTAATTTAGAACTGTGTTTCTCGTCTCGAGGCTTTGGCTCGTCTGGATCGTGTTTGATCAAAGTGTATGCCGGTGATGATGCGATCTCGTTTTCTGGAGCAACTTGCTTCCATTCACCTCCTTTCTGAACCGCAGCAAAAACTCGGCCTCTGCTTTCAGACGTGCATCTATGATATTTATATCGCTTTGTAATTGGTTTTACACTCCGATGAGAAGCAGAAAAGTAGTTAATTATTGAAGTCAAATAACTTTTCGTGTGAAATGTGTAAATATATAAATTTATGTAAAAACAGGCCTAAACAGTGTTGTTTGATTATGAATACAAATAACATTAAGGTGGATAAATCAACAAGACAATCCAGCACGAGTGAGGGAATATATGTATAGCCTTCAGCACAAATTATAACCATATAATCAGCAGTCTTGGTAATATATAAGTAATAAGTGATAACTAATAAGTTGACGATATCGGTAATTGTATTATACGTAAGAATGTTCCACTAAAAACACACCATATTTACTATATCACATTCTTTCTTTGTCCCATTAGCAAAGAGCTTAAGACTTATATGTTGTTTTTTACTGTTTAATCAATTAGACTAATAAACCTCAAGATATTTGAACCAACATCGAATAATTTCATATTATGTGACATCGTCAGTATGTGATATTGTAGTATAACATAATCACATTGCTTAATCTAAGATTTTACAAAACAATTGCTTGACCCAACTCAAATTATCACAAATATATGTATATATTTATTAGGTTTACTTTTTCATAAATTCAATACCATTTTTATATATACCATATATTAAATAATTACCCGAGAACACAAAACATTATTGTTTACATTTCACAATAATGTTGACATGTTTTTACTTAAAGGTAACTTTTAAAAATTAAACTTTACTTTTTTAAATTGAAGTTCACTCTATTTAAACTGAAGTTAACTTTTTTATTTGTAGTTGAAAGGGTGTAATTTTATTTTTTAAGATGAATGATATTGACATTATCCCTTTTTAAAAAATTAAACTAAGAAGTTAATTTTAATTTTATACACCGAATATAACTGTTACATATTATGTTACAATTTTCAAACTTTAACCCATGGAATTAATTATTGTATCTATTGCTGTCGCTTAGTGCATAAGTACAATCATATGATCTAAATTGTGAAAAAAACTCTCTTTACCATTTATAGATGAATAGACGAGTTATATACAGACATAAATATTTAACTGTACAAGTGATAATTCCAGAATATAAATTGCTTCCTTAAATGTTTGTTGCATGTATATGACTGGACCTGTTTGTATTATCCAAGGTGGACGCTCTAAAAACGTACCACTTTTCCTTGAAGAAGAAGTGAAATTTCAAGTGAAACTTTTAAATCGGAATGGTAAAGAGCATCTTATACAGACACGTAGAAGCACATCGTAACCTTAGCGATAGTACCATACATCGCTGTGTGGTTTCATTCTTTAGTCTCTATTTCACTCCCCGTGTCAATGATGCCAAAAATATACCTTTCCGTTTTTTGAGGAGGCTTAGTGGACCTCCTGGTCAACAACAAATGTCAGACAACCGATTTCCAACTCAGATAAGGCAACCTGAGACACTGGTATGCCGGCATTTGACAATGTTGCTACAGTGTCCGCGTGCCTGCCTCATAAAATTGGATAGGAAGAAGATTTAGAGCTATAATTGATCTTCTCTCGCCGAGAAAATGATGACGTACAGGGCAGGTCCGTGTTTTACTATCAGGATCACTTGCACAATCTACAACTTTTGCTGTCTTATAGCAAGCCATCGGACACCACTGACTGCATAAACAAGTGACATGTCGAATGACCCGCAGTACTAATTAGTAGGTCTTACCCGTCTTGAAACTGTCCGTATAACAAATTTTGTTTTAAGAATTTCGAAAAGGGTAACTAGAGATAGATAAGTGCTTATGTGTGGACCTGTAAACCCGTGCTAAGTGCATACTCATACACCCCTTGGGTACTGCTATCCGCCCGATAGACAGATTATTTAAGGATGAAAGAGGACGATGTTTCTATTCTGGGTACAGAACGGTAACGTAAAACCAGGATGCTAAAGGTAGACACCCTTATTCATAATCAGCTGAAACTACCAAGGCGACCCACAGGAGAGTTGCACTATTAAGGTGTGTGTGTGCTTAGGTGTGCACGCATCCTACTACATACCTACACCAAGCATTCTGATTGGTTGGAACAGATCGGTTTATCAGTCTCTCATTCTCCCATCCCACAAATCTAGGTACTACTACAATATTTGTTATCACACTCAGTGCTTACCTTGGAAGTCCCCCTCCAATCTCCATTTCTAATCCTACAACGTCGACTTACTCGGCTTGTAGAGTGTAGACCTTACCTTTCTGTGCTGGTGCAACTTCCGTGGTCATTCTTCGTACTGCCCGGATTTAACTCTTTCTTCTTGTGTTGTAGAAACTTATCTTCCAGGATTCTTCCCTACTCTGTTGTTATCATTAGAGAGAAGTGGTATTCCTAGAGCCTTAGGTAACCTTAGTCGTCTCTGGTGGACTCTTGCAGAAGCCTAAAGTCAGCATGGCTCCTCATGATTTCAGTCTGGCGCGTGATGGAACGGCAAGGTAAGAAATCCTGGCTTCTATGAAAGATAAGATTCAGAAGAATGTTTATAGGATAACAAGAGAATACTTTGAAATAAATTTAATTAGGTCGCTTGAATTGGACATATTTAGTTGCTTCGGACAAATGAGAATAATTATTTCGTTTATATATATATTATTTTCAGTGTTTACTTTTAAAGAAACATAATTTCACAACTGGTACATCATAATTTCTGAATCTGAGTGTTTTCTTATAAACAACATCTTTATCGAAATATTTCTCACGAATATAGGTGACAAATTACCACGAATAGATACTAAGACATAAGCATACCTTAAACTATTAACACAGGAAAGCAGTAATGTATTATATGTGTTTGATCCTGCATCGCCACCCTTCTCAAACTGTAAGTATACCTACCGGGCATTAACGACTGTTTTTATCCAATGGTATACATGAGATTTCAGTTAATTGCAATAACAATTTTGTGTGGTTAAATGAATTTTAAAGTAATAAGATAAAAAATATAAAACTTGGCAGAATATGTCGACATAGTAGATAATTTCTCATGTGATTAATCTCAACTTGAATAAATCAAATTTATTTATTGTGCATATAAACATGTTTTTGTATATATGCTATATAATAATATTGGCTAGCAGTATCTAAACCTGAGTGTGCAAAGTTAACATAAAATCAATTAAAATAATACGTTATACTTAAGAATTGATTAGACCTAGAATTTATAAATGGTCAAATCTATAGGATGGTATTCAATTAAATACTATCCAAGCATATAGTTAGAGTAAATATACATATATATATAATATATACATTATTTGTAATACAATTTAATTGTGTATTAACCCCCTATTGGTGCTCATGTTAGCTACATACCTACAGTCAGCTATTACCTAGCTATCGTTGCTATTCTGCAGGGATCAGTTTATATATTTGTAAAGTTTACTGACACTTACCTATATACAAATGACATGAAATAAAATAATTTATATTTGCCTTTGAAATTTGGTAGAATAGTATATGCTTCATCACCACATTATACATCATTGTAATGCGTGTATTTATTGTATCTTTTGTTGTTTGGTTATTGTATCCTACAATCAATTTTTCAAAGCCCTTTTAACTAACTATATACATGACTATACATGAGGCTAGCATTTGTAGAACACATTTTAAGAATATGTAATAGCTTAGGTTATTCAGAATAAAAATGTATAATCTAAATTAATTTATAAACATAATTTTAGGAACACTTGTTAAGCTCTCATTTTGAAGGTTCAGTGTAATAAATCCTCGTATTATTTTAAGCAAACGCTTTTGTTATCCCTCCAAAATAAAGAAATGCTTGTAGTGTATTTATTCTAATTATCAGTAATATATGGTAAGTATCAGTATTATAAGAGAATATATTATGGCACATATATATGTACATCGATTGACCATCTGAACTAATTCCATTTAAGATACTCAACATTTCCGATTGTCGCCAATTGTCGAGTATATTCAATGCATACCTATCTACACCAAACACTCGCGGCGAGTTTGTCAAAGAAGTTAAATAGTAAATAAAGTGTTTGTGTTTTAATATTACGTTATCAATTTTTGACGTGCTCCGCCACGCTTTCAGTGGGAATATATGTCTTTAACTATTTCAATAACGTAGGAGATCAGATTTTAAAAACAATATAGTAATGCAAGGAAAATGGAAAAGAAACATGTACCTAAATTAATATATAAAACTAAGTAGCTAGCTAGAGCGATTTTAAGGATAAATATGACGAGGATAAAATTAGCAAAGTAAACATAATATGAACCTTGAATATATGCATCAAACAATGTTCTGGTTATGCATGGTCTGTGTTTAATGATCTGTAATTATGTAAGACGCGAGTTTAATGTACTCGCATTCTAACATTCGATTACATAACGAAGCCTGCTGGTATTCATTGATAACAGAATAATTCAAATAGATGGGTCCTTATATCTGTCGAGATACACGCTATTATTGGAAAATTATTTGAAGTCTTAAATTGTATAAAAAAGTTCTAAATACGTGGTTGACGTGGTTGTAAATATAATATGATTCGAATGAACACATTATGTTGATTGGCATTTACGCATCAACAAATGCGTATATAAAAAGTACACGCTTGAAACTAAAAATGGCACATTGAGATCTATATATGTAAACCATTCTCTCCATATTTGTCTCTCATCTCTTAACTCCTCTTTACCGGTACATATCTTCATTTGACGATTACGTTCTATTGATTGCAGACCATACCAAGTCATAAAATATCCATTCCTTATAGCTGGTAACTATATACTATGTAGCACACATAAATCACTAGGTAATTACTCTATGTATGTGTTTGGCCGGTTTTGTCTAATTCTATGTGTTGTACGTGAAGTTGCAAACATTGTAATTATGACGATGAACTCCAATACCATACTTATTGGATGGCATATTTTATGCATCACTGTCGCAAAATAATTTTACTAGGATTATAAACTATAACTTATATTCATGAAGAGGGCCTTCCCGCTAAAGGTATGTACCGATAGATTCAAGAAAAATCGTAAGTAACGTAATTATAAAAACGAAATTAACTTTGATCCGCTGATTGAGGAGACTTTAATAAAGATTTTAATAAACTTGTGTTTATAATTTGGCGCAATGCATGTAATTTCTGTTTATAAGATTATTACATGTTCAATATAAGCCGTTGATCTCATTTCAATGGTATATAACACCCAGGTACAGCATAACGGCTTTAAGGGGGGCTATGACCACCAAGCTCCACGCAACGCAGCACGGCACAGAAAGTTAAATTCATCCTTTTCAACAAGCCTACATGTTCACCAAGCGCGACGCGAAGCGACAAAATTCAAGTTGGAAATTATCAATTTTTGTGTGGCGTCATACAACAAATAAATAGACAAATTTATAGGAAAGTAGAAACAAGGACAAATGATGACTGTATATATTTTGTGACAATGCAATAGAATATAGTAATAATGGGGTGTATATATACATTTTATTTTTTTATTATACTGTCGTTTTAATTTAGATAACATTATATATATATTACATAGGTGTATTTAATGATTTTTGAATCCGTGTATTTCCCATCTACATTTTTGAATTAGTATATACCTACGTACATTAATTTGCTTTTTTAGTAGAATATATGCATCATAAGTCAAGTCACGGTGCGTCGCGTCGCAATTGGCGGGCATAGTCAGTTAGTTTTTCCGTTTCCTTTCCATTTTCAGTTTAATAGTTGTACTTTTCTACAATCCTTATTACCAGAAATTATAGGGAAAACTGAATTCAATATAGATGACGCAACTTGGCCTGCAAATAACAACAAGTGATTTGTTACAGTATTCGCTGTGTAAAATTAGATTCACACAAATATATATATATAGATAGAAATTAACGTTATAGCATTTAAATGGATGGCATTAACGTTAATGATAAGACAGAATTCGGATTTTATAAAAAAATTGACGACATATAATACGACTAATATATGTCTCAAAAGTAATGTATTTTAAGAACCTGCCTACGAACGATAATTACCAACAATTCATTAAGTTATGAGCTCACTAGAATTAGCTACAAAACTATTTTACACTTTGCACTGCTAAGTGAAAATATAACCGAAAAGAAAATTTGTTGATATTGAAATATAGTTCTAATATACATACAACAAGCAAAACAAAATAACCAACAGTTAGTTTTTTCAACACATGTGAATTGTAACTATTGGCTAACAATTCAATTGAATGTCTTATTATTGATTTACCTATTCATGAGCAATATTATCCTTCTATAATATAAAACCGAAACATTAGCAATCGATATATCAATAAAATCTGTTATGCATTGCAGGTAGCATTTATGTTTCTATTGTCATTCAATTTTGGCTCCTATACTTTCTTTTTATAGCATATATGGACAATAAAACTGTCAAATATTTTATAGAAATACCTATTCCGAAAATTAAAGTGCTATTTAATATATTTTTAATGCTTGCGCCAGTTTAATTCAAAATCATCGAAATGAATTTACACGAAATCAACTACATAATGTCGATGTGCGATCTAAGTAACGACGGACTGGTACGAAATTATGAAATAGTCGGAAATTACGAAAGTCACATAGAATTTTTTGGATTTTTTATTAATTCGATTTTTGTCTTGAAAAGCTGCAGTAAATAAATATTTTATATATTACGGTATGCTCAGAAAACAAGAGCTATTAAAATCAAAATACTTGTTTATATGGCTCTTTAATTTATTTGTGAGTTATATATTTAAGTATAGTTTGGTAATCAAAAGTCGTCAGACGATACTTTTAAAATAAAGTACAGTATCAGAAGTAATTTGTTACTTCTTATTATCTACTCTTATTCTAATTTATATTAAAAGTTAAATCGTTAGATTTCTAATTAAATGGAGCTCGTATGTGTGTTAAAATAATTCTGTGTCAAATGAAGCTGCCGAAAGTAAAGGACGCAAAATGTGTTTGGGAACATTTAAACACAATTTGAAAATGATTCACTTTCACATCGCTAAACCATTTATAGATCAGCCAATCATACAATTAAATGTAAATGAGATTTTGTCAACTAAAATATTAATGCCCTAACAGTTTTTTAATCTTTCGTTCGTGACGATAATTTTTAGTTAATAATTATAAACTTAATAAATAAACATCACTTTAAGAAACTACATGCTATACCACTGATGTACATATACATGAAATTGTTTGTTGTACAAGTTCTGTTTGAGGTTTTAGTACACATGAGCTAAGAGAAGTTGCAAATTGGGGGCTAGAAATCCAGGTGGAATATTTTTCTGATAAAAATGTGTTAAACCATTGATACATACTATATAGCATAAGATCTTGTGGTACCATGGGAAACAATTTTAGTCTAAAAAGATCCTAAAATAACAGTAAGTTGCCGTGCTGAACAGTTTCTTACACATGTCTAGACGCATGTACAGATGTAGCTCCTGGTCTCATTCTATTCCACTCATAGTTCATGTTGTACAAGAACACCGAATTATGTACCTTTTGAACGACACTAGGACATATAGAAAACTTATTTTTCAATATTTACGCATGAAAATCGGATAGATTGGAGAAATGTACAGAAATGTTGCTATCTGTTAAAAAATTATTTTGCACCGTATAATAGATGTGTTATACGTTATATGTATGTTTAAATAAACTACGTGTTCATAAGTAGATGTGCGAGCATTCACCAGCCACAAATGTTATTAAGTTGATATTTTTTCTCTTTACACATAGCCGCATAATAGTAAAAAATTTGTTTCTGTGTGATAAAAGCAAGCAAACCAAATTGATGACAAAACAATAACAATGAAAACCCCCAATTAGAAACTATGTATTTATTTAATAAATAAAAAATGCGACGTTTCATAGATACCATTATCATGCAAAATAAATTATATTTCAATAAAGAGATAAATACATATGTATGGCACAAAACTTTCAAATTTTCTGTATAATATATTATTTGTCTATTAAAATTTCTTTTCTTTTCTTGATAAGACATAAGGAAAAAAACATTTAATAAAAATACAACAATTTAGCTTTGAGACCATACTTTAATATGCTTACGACCAAAACGTCATATTTTTATTGAATAATATTTTTCCTTCTATAGTGGGTTTTATTTTTGTTGTTTCTGTATATCCTTTCTTAAGTATAGAAAAGTTATATTGAATCTCTATATTCAATGGAACATTGGTATCATTACATCAGTTACTATGTATAATTATTACTATGTTGATTTTTAGACCAAATACTATAAAACCTTTTTGACTACAAATTGATATGTACGACTTTTTAACTATTAGAACAAATTTGTGTACATACTATTCTTTATCAATAACGACTTGCTTATCTATGACTTGTAAAAATAAACTTAAACATACAGAAATATAATTTATATCATATAGAGCTTTGACGATTAGTGTATATATGGACGAGATTCCAGCAATATTTATCTTATCAAAACATGGGATTTTTCTAGTATACAAGAAAAAACACACGACTATGCTGTCATATAGATACGGCGCAGACAAAATGGCTGTTAACATTAATTTCATTTGAAGTACATGTCCGGTTTCCATGCAAACATTCAACAAATGACGATTTCAGATTATAAACAAGTTAAACTATTTTGCAAAACATTTCGAAAAAACATTTGTATATTATTCGTTAATCATATTCTTGAACAATTTAACATTGTACAATATGTATAAATTGTAAATAAATAAATTGTGTATATGCCAATAATAATGGTCAACATTATTATTAAATTATTTTTAAAATACATAGTGTACAGCATAGTGTAATAATAGAGGGAATTTCAATTCTTATTGATATTGTTTGCAGTTTTATACTACCATTCGTCTGTCCAAAAGCTTTTTGAAAAATAATGTTTTTAAAATTCACAGCAATTTAATCGTTTAAACTGTAAAACAGTTTTAGATACACAGACAATAAATATAATATGGTAAGTAAGTAAGTATAGTGTATATTTCAGCAAATGACAGAACGCATTTGAGGGGGACTTAGATTCATAAGAACAAAAAAGGTAATTTACAGAGAACATTTTGAAAAAATGGTAGCAAATATGAAAAGTTATAGTCAATAGTCAACACCTATAGTCAACTGAGATTGGTGCTTCACTGCTATGGCGATGGTGGATATATAGTTCTCATAATATCCGAACTTGCTGTTAATATTTTCTAAATTTTCTAAAATAGGTAACTAGATTATAATTTAGTTTCAAAAACGTAATAAATTTAAGAAGTTTAAAAAATAGATGTGTATTAATTCTTACAACTCCAAGTAGTTTTAATCTTTTTAATAAACATGTTAAATTAATTGAGTCATATTGCATGGAGAAACCCAGTATCTAGATATACAACATACTTTTTTAAGTTGTACTTTAAAGAAAAGGTTGCTTTTTTGCAAGGTAACTCAATATATGAGGGACGTTACGTTATGATGGATATACTAAACCATTAAGCAAACTATCTAAACAAAATTTACGAGCCAAAATCTCGTAAGAGCTAATTAGGTCAATAATATCAGTTATCTTTTGTTTTCACGAGCATAAATTATATTTTTGTTCTATTTTTGTTATATCTTTGTATTTTTTCTTAATTTAATTTGCAATATATGAATTTCAGCCTTAATTGACCTTGCAACTGCTACATATATTTTAATGTTTATATAATCCTTAATTGAATTATCGGATAAATTTGTTAATTGTTTTAATATACGACAAAATGATTAATTTACATTTAATACAAAAGCATATACGTGTGTTTATCTATGTTAAAATAAAACGCAGTAATTATCACCATTTAATGATTTATTTTTAAATGTTTTATTTATGTTGTTTATTCTGTTTGTTGTTGCAGTGTTAAATTATTCTTTAAGTCAAATTATTTAAATACATTTATATAATTTAAATATTAAAATTGAATTTTAATGTTTACAAATTTAAATATGCAAAATTATAACAGTAATAATTAATTATGCTTAACTATAGAAATGTTAGCCGTTACAAAATCATCATTCTAAAGAAATTTTTATTAAATATGTTTATACTTGTATTAACGAAATGGAAGTAAATAATATCAATGTAGACCTGTAAAATTATTATTTAAAATTTAATGGCGATTACCTCACTCAAAGTCTTTAATAAATAAATTTATGATTAATGTATATAGTGTATAAGTTTTTTTTATTAAGTCTGACGGAAATCTAATTTAGAATTAGAAAACCTGTAGTTACGTGTAAGTGAAAGTAAGTGAATGAAAAAACACGCATATAATCCATAATTAATGCGAAATAGGAGGAGAATATATAACAATCCCTTAAATTGTAGATTTGACCAGGGAATTTGACCGAAAAGAATGATAGAGACGTGTGACTATTTATAGAGATAAGAGAAGATTGTTTTTGATCAAGTTTTAAAAACAAACGTATAGTTATTTTGACATTGTATACGAGTGTTTTTATGTAGAATTAATATCAGTTCTAATTCCTTTAAAAGACATTTTGGTCCACCGATTGAATAAAACGATAATATAATCTTTCTTATCACGGACATTGAGCTACAAGGACTTAGATTTAAGATATTGAAAAACTGCATATTTTATAATGAAATCGTTTTTATGTCAATAAAAACATTTCTATGTTGTAAATACATATATGTTACTTTCAGTAATCTTTAAGAACTGTTATATTGTAACATTTAATAAAATTGCATGGTTATTGCGGCTTACAATAGATTTTAAATTATCCAATTTTGATGCTATTCCTGCGAGATAATAAGGTGCACCATGAAACTTTGTCTGTTTGACATAATAGTTATTTATAAAGATATATATAAGTAAATAACGATTTCTTGGACAGTATAAATCGTATAATTTATAGTTAATACGTGATAGGTATTTCTAAATTTAGTAAATATTTCATTAACATACTTGCCTACACTTTGCACATGAATATAATGGAACATTTTTCGTATCAATACAAGAGTATAAAGCTGTTGATATTTTTTGGGGATAGAATAAAGCATAAATAACATACTAGTGCATAATCTAGAAAATGTCTGTTATGGGTCAAAAACCTATAACTATAGATACTGTAATCAATTCTTCATAATCCTCTTTTCAACTGCTACTTTGAAAGCTAATGAATTCTAGATTATACACTTATAATAAATATTTTAGTTATACGCAAATATGAAGAAATAAACATGAACTACGAGTATAATTAATTATTAACACTGTTGCTATTTGGAAAAAGCGGCATCATAAAGAAGTGTAATAATAAATATCTATAGTGTGTGTATTTTCTAACCATACTGTACAAAGTAAAGTTGTATATATACTAATGATATAATCCGTAAGTAGTAGGGAGGAGTGTTTCTACTTCACCCCCTCTGCCCCCCTCTCGACCAATCAGAATTGAGTACGGCCAGCCAATGACAGAGCAGCAAGAGTATAAAAGGAATGCGCGCGCCTGTTTTAGTCAATCTGTTTTCTTGCGAGCTACTGGACGGTCGTCTCTCCTCACTCTCTCTCTCGGCTTTTTGTTTTCTTACCGTTGGCACGCCAACAACATGACTGCTGAATTTATTATCAAACCTCAGCACCTACCTGTGATACCTTCTATCAAGGTAGGACCTTATCGATGCGCCAAATCCGGAGATCGCAGCATGCACTTTGTCAACCTGACAACAGAGGAATTCAATTCCAATCTACTGTTCAAGTCTCCGATCTTCACCAGTCTCAAGGGTCCGCTTCCAAGTGGTCAGGTCATCGGCT
>JAYRBW010133369.1:0-15756 GCA_036023295.1 Invenusta paracnida
ATAATAAATGACGGCCGAAGGCCTGAGTTTGTTATACGATAAAACATTTAAATAACAATCATGTATCAAAAGAATTAAGAAAATGATAGACTACATTAGAGACTAAAGACTTTCAATCTTACCTGAGAAAAGTTAAGACTTCTTTCAGAGTATCCAATGGTTGAGGACTGGTTGCGTGCATCATCTGCAGTTGGGCATGGAGTCTCGTGCCATTCAAATCTGAAGCATAGAAGATCAGGACATCTTTGTATGCTGAGTTATCTTCAGATGGAACACTGGTAATTACTGCCTCCAACTTTTGAAGCATTGAATATCCCGGTTGTTTAAATCTGGCTTGGATAGTGCTAATTGTCATTTCCAAAGCTTCGAAATATAACTTTTTGAAGAAGTCAAACGTGCAATTCACAGGAACAACTGACATGGATGTTCCAATTTCAAAACGACGAGGTACTTTGCGATGACGAGGCAAAGTAGGTTCTTCTAGTTCAAGATATTGTCTTTTCATCTCGAGGCGGTTCCAAAATGACTCAAAAGATTCATCAGTCCGGATTGATTGCAATGTTGTCAAAGTCATTTCAACAACATTCTGACCTTCACAAGCTGAAATTGATAACTTTTGCAAAGCTCGCGATAGGTTGTCTACCATGCTGAGGATAGTCTTGCCCAATTCAATTCCAAACAAGAAAGTAAATTTTTCCATTTGTGATGCAACTCCTCCTATTCGAGCAATCGTCTCAGTGTCCTTTGCCTGAGATTTAGCTTCTTCCCAGGTAAGTTGCAAAGCTTCATAATTTTCAGAAATAGAATAAAGTGATTCAGCTCGTACCGTCCACCGTGTTGGGCAGAGTATGCGAATGCCAGGTTTCCCAGGAAGAATTGTATCTTGTACTTTCTTAAAAATACATTCGCGTTTGGGAGATTTCTTAATCAATTTCGTTATTTCCTGAACAGTATTCAGTGCATCTTTCATGGTGCTGATACCTTTGAGAGTATCTTGTGCTGCCAAGTTTAAAGCGTGACCATAGCAGTGCGAATACAGAGCTTTGGATTCAATGTCACTTATTCGCTTTGCAACTCCAGTCTTACTACCTGCCATAACGCTGGCACCATCGTAGCATTGACCACGACAATTGCTAATCGGAAGATTCAGACGCAGAAGAACATCTTTTATGGTTGCGGTTATGTTTTCAGCAGATGTATTGTCCATGCTGTAAAGTCCGATAAACTCTTCATACACTTCCAGATCATCATTTACATAACGTAGGCAAATAACCATCTGCTCAGTGTTGGATTGATCGGTGGTTTCATCTGCCATAATAGTGAACCATTTTCCTGAAATGTTTGATGCAATGCTTCGGAGAATGGTAAGACCCATTATTTGAAGAATTTCATTTTGAATAGTTGGACTTGTAAACCTATCTTGCGACTTTTCCATCCATTTAGTCAGAGTCGAGTTGTCCTTAGCCCGAAGTTGAATTAACTGGGTAAAGTTTGAATTAAATTCTTGGTGGTCACCTGGTTGTTTATTTCCATCACAATGACCACGAAGAGCAATTCCCTGTCTTCCCAGAAACTGGATATTGGTGATTATTATTAGCAGCATTGCTCTATTTTCCTTCTTTGTTTCCGTGTGTGCTCTGCTGAGAAGTTCAGCAACATCTTTGGTTGTTGAAGGAATAGTAACAATCTTTTCAACAGCTTCTCCATGAGATAGAGTGATTTGGTGCTTCTGAAATTTTTGCAATGCCTTTTTCCAATTAGAAAATCCAATCTTTGAGAACACATCCTCAGTGCATTTCAGGGATGACAAATGACGCATTTCCACTAACATACAATAGTAGCACAACACTGTGTCGTTTCCTTCATTGTAATGTAGCCATGGAAACAGTTTGTACCACTGCTCACAAAATGACCGCTTCTGTCCACCAAAAGTCCTTTTTGGAAACACTAGCACAGGTTGATGAGGAGCATTACTAGGAACCTGTTTTTGGCCAGCAGCAGATGAGGTGGTGACAGTGGAGGCAGATGAGGAGGCAGAGCCAGCAGCAGATGAGGTGGTGACAGTGGAGGCAGAGCCAGCAGCAGATGACGTAGATGCAGTTACAAAGAAGAAAGAATCCAATTGTCTGCATTTGGATGCTGACTCTCTTAGCTCACACTCTCTCTTTCTTTTTTTTCTGTCTGAAGAAGGCATTTCTCTAAAAATTAAATCATATATAATTTAATTCATTATACCCAAATTCTGCAGTATAGAGATGTATTAGTTTTTGAAAGTAGAGTTAATCCAATTTTATTTCTAGATACAAAACACTATACAGGCTAATCATAAATGCTTATCATTTCTAAAAATTGTTTGTGTTTTCTTTTTAATCGGCAATATCCATTCCTTCTAACAGAGTGACTTTGAATTTCTTGTTATAATATTAGAAACAATCTTGTAAATAGAATTTTTTGTAAATATAGGAACAATTCTATATTTAAAAGCCTAAGTTATTGATTAACAAAAAACATCGATATCTCAAAAACTGCAGTAGCTACAGAATTCTAACTACATTCATTCGATTCAAAATTAAATTTTGGTAAAGCAGGTAAGAAATAAATATCATTGGAAGGTATACACTAATGCTCATTAAGAATGGCAATCCTAATATTTTCCTATTTAAATAAGCCTAAACCTGTCCTTTTAGAACAGCTTTTTTGAATAAGATAGACAATGGATTGTATAATATATTTGTTTGTTGAATGTACAGACATTGAGCTTAACAGTAATGAAAACCGATTTTAAAAATATTCAACCGTTTAGTTACAGTTTTATAATACAAAATGAATGAAAATCTGTAGTTTAACACTATTAAATGTAGGAAGCATCGATTTCAATCAATAAACGACATAGTTCTGCTGCATGCATTTGCATGCGCAGAGGTTTGAACATCCAATGAAATGAGGCGTGTACAATTAAAGTATCATTATAATCCGTCGTCATTAGTGCAGAGAAAGTGAATAGATTGCCGATACAGATTGGAATTCTTTTGAAGAATTTGATCTCATTGTATTCTAAAACTGTGATTAAACGGTTAAATATTTTTAAAATCGGATTGCCATTCTTAATGAGCATTAGTGTATATTAACTACTGATATAATAAAAAATATTTCAAATTTACTCACCGTTTTATTCACATTAAAATTTAAATTAAGTAGGGTGCGTTTAAAATTTCAAAACCAGAAGTTGAAGTAATTGATTGAAACAAATAATACTGTTCTTGCACTTTTATATGCATAAAATATATACATAGGTACTTTTAAAAGGGGCACAATTTTGTATAAAAAGTGGGGGGGGCTAAAGCTCCCCCAAGCCCCCCCCCTTGTCTACGCCCTTGCTAGTATACTAGTAGGATTTGCATATAATAACGGCTTTGGCTATATCGGCAATTTGTCTATATCAGCGTTTTTATATTGGCTTGGCAGATATTCTATATATTTATGTATTTCGAGTTTGTCTATTTTGGCTTGGCCTATATCATTATCAGCAACAGCAATTCATCTATAGGTGCTTTTTGTAATCCCCTGCTAAAGACAATTTGTCTATGACTATAGTATATCAATATCAGCAGACAGCAGGGGATTGGCATTTTTAAAACATGCTTGCTGTTTTTTGTGGAAAGCATAATTTCATCTTAGCCAAACTACTGTGCCTGTGGATTGGGGCATTGTCCATTTAACAAACACAGTAAGAATATTGTGCACAGACTTGAAAACTAATATACAGTAGTAATTTTGCATACACAATGTTTGAGTGAGTACATATCTACATAAAGACCGAATAATAGAATAGTTGAGGAATTGATAAATCGGTAAAGTGTAAAGAGTTTGCCTGCAGTAGAGAAGTTATTACAGGCTACAGCAAGATCATGCTATTGGCTGAGAGACTGGGTGAAAATGAAGGTACACAGTAGCTGTGCATTATGCAAACACTTTAGTTACAAAATGAATTCTAAGTAACACAAGCCTAAAAGAGAAATATGAAATGGTTAAGTTGTTTTGATCTGGGATGAAGATGACTAAAATATCAAAGATTCATAATAATATTGACAATACTGAAATGCTCCTTGTTAGTTGTTAACATGTTTCTGACAGAAAAGAAGCAGCAATCTATTTTAGACTTTTTCAAAAAGTAATATTTTTTTTATATATGACTGAAAGTGAATATATAATATGTATATATGCTTACATACATACTAGTATATATTTGTTTTCTTTTAAGTTTGATCATGTGCATATTAAGAATGGGGTACATTTCTCAAACAAATATGTTGTATGTATATGCAGTAAATTTAACACTAGGCATATTATGCAAGTTTGCATATATTGGCAGTTTGTCTATATTGGTGTTTTCAATATGTCCCTTGGGGTGCCGATATAGGCAAATCCTATGTATTACACTATATCAGTATTGCCATTGGTAAATGTATATATACTGGTATGTAAATAATTCTCAATGGTATTCAATAGTGTTGAATATTATTAATATTAGTTCATACGTACAAATAGCATGGAAGCTTCTATTGGTATATTATGGTGTAAGCTGACCATATTAACATCCCAGTAACCCTGAATTAGACATCTATTCCATCCCTATATTTCATACTAATATATGATGTAGACTAGATTGTAGGTAGAGACAACTGGACTCTGGTATTGGCAGTCTCCTGTTATTTCTCACATATTACAATTATGACAAAAAAATATGTACTAATAATATTTGAAGGTGAGGACATGTACATGCCAATAGCTGCCACCACATAAAATACACTTTTATTCTTCACCTTTGGTTGATTAACCTTTTCCTTATACATGTATAATCCACTAACAGTTGGTCATAATAAAAGTTTTTTCTCCAAGTGGGTGACTGACCAGTTAGATCATGGCTTTATCTGATAAATGGAAATCTAAAAATTATAATATGTCAATGTGAATGTATCACTAAATTTGATTTAATAAATGTATTTAGGCATTGCTAAATTACTAAACTTGTTTTTAATATGAATATATTGCTCAATATGTCACTAAATTACTATTTAACATGATTTAGTTTTGAATAATGCACCTTTTTTATCATATATGTATTTTGATCAAACTAAAGTTTTAGATACACATTTAGTTTAGACAATAAAGTGCAACCGTATCTTTTAGTGATGCAAAATGCAAAGAACTGCTTAAAAGGAAGTATAGTCAAGGCCACTACTCTATTTAATATTAATATAGCTGATATATACCTTATATAACTATTTCAATTACTGTTACATATAATTATTTGTTTTTAAGATATTATCTTACATATATTAAAGATATGTAGCTTAGTTTATTATTTATTTAGATATATTGTTTTTGCTCCTAATATAGCATTAGTAATAAAAATAAATAAGAATAGCGCTATCTATAGGTTAAAAGAATATTTTCACAAATTTTTGAACCTCCGATTCCTAGTCATGTGACATACATATGAGCTAGAACAGAAAATGAGCTTGCTATATATACAGAGAAATTGGATGTCTTGTTGCACAACCAATAATAGACTAGACAGGAAAGGATTCTATTACATAAAGAGAGAGAAATTAATAAATACAACTGGAGATGTATATAAAGTGAATTAATACATCTCTCCTGTCTAGTCTATTATTGGTTGCACAACACAACATCCTATTTCTCAGTGTATATATCAAGCTTATTTTCTGTTCTAGCTCATATATAAGTCACATGACTAGGAACCAGAGATTCAAAAATTTGTGATAATATACTTTTAACCTACAGCTAGTGCTATTCTCATTTCTAATATTTATTTAGTTTAGTTTAATTTAGTTAAAGAATTGCTTTAGACAGTTCAATAATATTTTGCTATCAGTAATATAGATATGACCTTGAACATGGTCCCTACAGGTTAGAGAATTAAACATTTCTGAAAAGTCAGGAAATATGAGAAAGTGTAAACGTCAGAAATTTTTTTTTCAAGTCAAGGAATTTTGGAATATAATACATTTCAGAGTTTTAAGGCTGTGCTGCAGCTTCTGCAGAATTTAAGACAAAAAAACTAGTCTGATCTCAATATTTTTTCTATCAAACAAGGTATTCAGACCTTCATCAAAGTGATTATCACTAAATTGTTGGCTAAGTCACCACTTTCTCACATGATTGCCTGGTAAATACATGCATATCAGGGTTTATTTTGGTCAGCAAAGTCAGGGTTTTTCAAAATCATGACAAAAGTCAGTGAAAACAAGGGTTTTTCACAAAAAGTCAGGAAGAGAAAAATGTTAAAATCAGCAATTATCAACTGCAACTTTCTTAAACAATGAATTTGTCCAAGTCATTGGTCAAGACTTTTCTAGAAACCCATGAATATGAACATACCATACCTGTAGTATAATTAACATTAGCATGTTTACAGTTGTAACTAAATAAATACAATTCATTTCGTTTCGTTTTATTAATGTAAATATTTTTATCTATCATACTATAAACCATGCCATGAAATATGACCATATATCATTAGCATGTTTACAGTTGTAACTGAATAAATTGTACATATTAATAATATAATCTTCTTATGCTATATAGGCACAATTCATTGCACCTGGTTATTAAAATATTTATAGTCAACAAAAGCTTCCAAAAAGTCAGCAGCTGGGTTTTTCCAAAAAAATGAACCCTGCATATTTTATTTACATTTAATTTTTTTAGATACAAAATTATTAAGTATATATATTGTAAATTTATACTTTTTGTTTATTAGATATGCTTCTTAGATGGATCCAAAGATTATCAATTTGGGAGGTACTGTTGAAATCTTTATCATACATTGAAAGTATTTTATGACTATGGGAGAATTACAGGCTCAGATTATTATGATATGATCATTAGTGAGTACAGGAAGGTAGTTTTACTTATAATTTAACTATTTTTATTTCTTTTTCATTACATTCTAACTGTTCCATTTAAATAATAACATTATTTAATTGAGTGATTTAAATTTCAGATTATTATATGCAGAAAGATCATTTGAAGAAAGTGATAGACTGGGTGCATTCTATGAACCTCTATCCCTCAGACAAGATATATCTTATCTTTGGATTATCTTTTACCACATGCATAACCCCACAGGTTGGCCTTCTCATGACTCATCCATATCCTGCGTATTTTACATTCTGCTAGACATTATCCCATTCATTCACACCTATATCCACACATTGTATACATTTAAAATAAATTATCATATATGTTGATATCACATACACTGTACTATTTAAATAAATTAGTTTATTCAGGTGGATAATTTTACAGTTTGTTGTATATTAGCAAATTTGGTATGATTAAAAATTTCAAGAAATTAAAAAAGTGTATAGACAATGCTTGACAATCCCTTCTTTTTAAGCAGTTCCTTGCATCACTAAAAGTAGGGTGGCACTAAACTAAATGTGTGCCAAGTTTTGTTTTAAATTGAAAAACTCTTATACTTATAGTAAGTTGTGGTATTACTGTTTTATTTTAAAAACAGAAATATCATTAATTAGTGATTAACTTACTAAATTTGTAAGTTTAATTTGAATATGTCACTGAATGTGTCAAAAAAGTTTAATTCATAATTTTTTTAATAAACAAACCCATATAAACACTTGCTGCATAAAGGGGAAAAGTTTAGATTCTCATTAGTTGAGCTTGCCTATCATAACATATAGATTAATGAAGAAATTAGAGCCAGCTTGAATTTGATTGATAGTCATGTAATGCTTGTTCTTATAATCCTTAAATATTATTTTTATCTGAGTCCTGGCCCTGGAGTATTTTTTGTACATTTGTACAGTTATATGTCAAAATATACACATGGAAAGATTATTGCAAAGTAATATAATTTAATATAAAATGGATTATAAAGGCAAATTAATCCCTTAAATTTACTTTAACACAGCACATGAATAAATGCCTCATTAAAATTGATACAGATAATGAAATGTAGTGCCATTTTTTTCAGAAATTTTATTTTTAACATTTTAATAGTAGGTTATTAAATAAATATAACATTAAATAGGTTAAATTTTATTAACAAAAAAATGCATTGTTAGATTTATACTTACAATTGTCCTATAGGAAACACACTCCAATTTTTATATGTACAGTTGCAGCTTATGAATCTATGCTTTTGGTGCTATATTAGATAAACTGTTTTGCACTATGCCTGTGTTTTTCTTACTTACTAACTAATTACTTACTTACTGTATATTTAAATTTAATTAACTAAAATAATTTCTCATTGAAGAATAAGAAAATTATTTATATTACCCACAAATGGTTCTTGATGAACATAAAATATGTTATGATTTAAGATCCTCCAGTAATGTTGTTGACCATAATATCACATTTCCCCTCAGACACAGGTCCTTGCATTATCTTTTCTCTTTCATGATAATCAGTTAAATGACTGATAACAACTGTATAGTATCAAAATGTTACTATATAGTCATATTTTTTTTAACATTAGGAAGTAATGTATCATATGTACCATGTAAAAAATTAGAAAAAATTTAATCATAACTGGTTTCAAAACAAATATATGTATATGAAAACTCTATTTAATATAACTGTAATTAAGATTTTTTTCAAATTTGTACTTTGCAATTTTCTATAATTTTGTTAGTGTCCTTCACACTTGTGAAAGCAAAGTATGGACTATACATCAGTAGAAACAAAATATGTAAATCGTAAAAAGAAAGTTGTGCAACAGTTTATTTAATATATTATTGTAGTGCCATATAGTAATACTTACATAAAGAAAAATCAATTGATAACAAAACATAATATTGATTCAAGAAATAACAAAATAAATTATTTGCACATAAGTCTGTTAAGCTGAAGATGGAGACAAAAAAGAACATAACCATGGCTTTAATAGCTGTAAAATACATGGATAAAATCAAAAATAAAGATACTATTTGTAAAAAAATTAAAGTCTAATTACATGATTTTTTTTAAATTATTCTTTATTTCAATCACTTAAGAAAATAATGAAATGTCAAACTATGTATTGATAACCCTAGGTATTAAAAAATTGATTGCATCTAAGTGAGACATTATGGTACTTATGATCCCATTAAAAATTGATTGCATCTAAGTGAGACATTATGGTACTTATGATCCCATTAAAAATTATTTCGAATGTTTTTTTTTTTAATCATTTCTGGTATGAGTATATACTAATATTAGTAGTATCATAATCTCACTGCAGAACTGTTATATCGAAAGTACCTTATCATGTTTTTGTCATTAACAATCTAATTTTATCACCTTAGAGGTGCTTATACTATTTCTAATGTAGTGTAGTGACGAATCTTCTAATTCGTCATTGTCTCTAATAGTGTCAGTAATATGATTTTTATAATATATAAATGTTATATTGATTCAAAACTGCTCTTTACTTAAGATACACAGAGTTGTATGCATCATTCAAAAGAATCATGTGTCATGTTCATTAAACTCGTTATCATTAAGCTAACTTATGTCGTTTGTACCATAAACATTTATATAAAAAAATACATAGGTTTTATTGCTTTCACCCTTTCGTAATTTTAGTTATACAATCTAGTTTGTATGTTTTATAACAAATGCTTTGAATTTTTTTGTTTAGGATCGACCATGGATGATGCAGACCAATCAACATCTTCTAAACCATCACGAAAACGGGGAATCCTGTATCTCTCAACGGTTCCCAGTGGAATGACAGTTTCTCAAGTTCAAGAGCAGCTCGAGAAGTTTGGAGAAATCGGGCGCATATTTCTTCGTCCTGATCCAAAATCAATGAAGCGGAAAGTCCGTCTTTATGAGGAAGGATGGGCAGAATATCTCAATTACAAACAGGCAAAGCAGACAGCAAAGTTTATGAACTGTACAACTGTTCCTGGGAAGGTATATGCTAGAATTATATATTTTATATATATATACATTAAACATTTTCTCGATCTTAACGATCTGTAGACAGTTCAAATTTATTTAAAGATCTGGAATTCCATATTATATCTACGTTCATCAAATTGAATCTCAATTTATATATTATATGAAAGTAATATATAATAGATATTAATTCTAAATCACACTACCAAATGATTTTTTAATTAACAAACGTTTAAAAAGTTTTCGTTTAATTTTTTAAATTTAAATACTTTTCTCTACATTTATTCAAGTTGCTATTTACACGAATGTGTTCATGATCATTCACTGAATATATTATTCTTTTTGACTTGCATATTTTTCTAAATATAATCGGAGGATTTTAATCATATAGTTTTACACATATTTGTACTTAAACGGATTGTATTATGTTTTGAATTTTGTACAATACTTGTTTATTAATGTAACTGTGATTCTTAGCTTCTTCGTTAATATATAATGGTGTTATAAATTTAAAATAATGCATTTTCGCAAATTTAATTTCTTGATGCTAATAGGTAGAAAATACTCTCATAAATGTATGTATATGTTTTATCATTCAAATCTTTAAATTTTCTATAAGCCTGTTTAAAATTCAAATTTATGTACTTCAAATTCGACATTGGTTATTTAAGTCCGCAAGTATACCATTAGTGTGAGGCAAATATGAAATTAGGACATTCAAATTCGTTTAATTTTATTCAAATCGGATATATAGGGAGTTCAATTAAGTCAAATATTGTTGTCGCCAAACTGTCTGGAATACTATTGTCTGCTTATTTCCAAACCATTAAATCATAATATAAATTATAGATTTCAAAATTATATAATCCGTTCTATAATTTGTGGAATTTGAAGTTAATAACATGGTAGCAGTTTGAAGGTAAGCATTAATATGTATATAGTTTATTTAAATGTTATATTAGAGTGTATTTAGTATTATATAATAGGATTATATTAAAGTTCCATTTTTAAATTGTATATTAGCCTAATCTCGACAGGTTGCTAATATTCTACTTATAAAAATGAGCAAATTTCGATCAAAAGATTATTAAATTTATTATCAAAAAATTATTTAAAGATTTATTATACTGTATTGGATACAGAATAATATTGTATATTATTGATATTGATATTTCGGCATATTCAAGCTATATGCTTCATGGCCAATAACCGATATCTGTCAAGAAAATTGTATTTCTAGTTAAAGACAAACACGCCTCTGTCAACTTTATAACTTGACCCTGAATAGTTATTGTGCAGGGTTATGTATACTCAACACAAGATGAATCGCATAGCGACAACTTTACTTCAGGAGACCGCAGTGAAGCCCGATTGACTGAGCTAACAGCAAATCCCTTCCGTACCAACAACAACTTTAATTTTCAACAAAGTAGTCACTGGGTTAATCTCCTGCACACCCCAGAGCACGCTGACAACAATCATTAATCTACCATCAATGAAAGACTGGGGCAGAATCCTTGCAGCTACAGTCCTAGAGAAATACAAAAGGATACCCAATCACCCAAACAGAAAAATGATTGTAAAGCCAACACGAAGAAAAACACCCGAGATGCAAAAGACAGTTCCTGGAGAAGCACAACCAATGAAATAATAAACAACACAGAACTCATTAATGCAAAAAACGGAAATCATTGACAACTACATAAAAGTACCACCATGGCAGGACTGTGCAAACAATTTAGAAATAAACCGAGAAATCATGAAAGACGTCAGCAAAATGAAACAGACATTTCCATATACACTGACGGAATCGTCCAAGAAAACCAAAGGAATGGAAGAGGGGGATGCCTAATTTACATTAAAATTGATGAAGAAATAATCACAAAAGAAGAACTAAAAGCTTCAGCTAGTAGCACATGTAGTTGTTACAAGGCTGAGATGATAGCTCTTCATCTAGCTCCGAAACACCTATCAAATAGCTACTCAATCAACAACAACAAAATTTCCATCTTCACAGACTCCCAATCTCTCCTACAAAAACTTACCGAAGGCCATCTAAATCAAAATGATAAATACATTAACGAGATCTGGTACTTCTTAATGGATATCTGTAACAGCAACTACAATCAAGTTTACTTTCAATGGATACCAGGACACTGTGACATAGACGGAAACGAAAAGTCGATTCTAGCAAAAAATGCAACACTGGAAGATCAAATAAATGGAGAAATTAACCTGCAAACTGCCAAAAAGATCATCATCAAAGCCATCAGCAAAGAGCAGAAAACAACAAACAAAAAATCGACTGGCTAAACCTAATAGTAAATAAAAGCTCTAATCTTAACAGAAGGGAAGACTGTGAAAACAATAGATTTAAATCTGGAAATACTCTCATTCTAAAATCTTACTTATTAACGATAGAAAAAAAAGAAGACAACACATGCAGAAAATGCAACGAAACCATGGAGGACAAAGATCATGTTCTCTTGTCCAGTCCAGCCACAGCATTACATCGATACGAAATCCTTAGCTATTATTACAATCACAATCCGAAACCCGTCAATGACTTTGAAGTCATCAGATTCCTGAGGAGGACCGTCTACTGGCTGGACGACATGTAACCATACAACCGTCTGCAAACTCAACAACAACTTTAGTTTTCGAAATTTCCGTTTTCATAGTTGCCAACTTGTTTATAAAGTTAGCAACCGCATTCGAACCAACTACCAATACATTTTTATTTAGAATATTTGTTAATACAAGTACCTATATGATAACCTATTTAACTTAATATAGTAATGTGAATAATAGAACTCCAATATGAAATTATATGTACTATAGAAATACGAATAATATAGTACTTACATAAAGTTATCAATTTACTTTTCATTACTTATTTATATAATACATTATTTTATACACAGCTAATTCATAAGTCTGGAAATAAGCAACCGGTTGAGTAGACTTCATAACAGTAATAACAACTACTATACAATACTTGACAAAATTTAATTACCTATGTATGTCTAATTTGAATGAAATTAAGCGAATTTGGATTCCGTAAATTAAGATTTACCTCTCATGAAATTAAAAGTATGCTTGCGGACTTAAATTTTAAGGTCGAATTTGAATGACCTTTTTCAGATTTGTGTGCTGCCCTATCATTCAAATTTGAATTGAAAAAGTTATATTATGACATTCTTAACGTGTCTTTGTTTATAAATATAATCTTCACAGGTTGCAATGTTATAATTATATGCTACTAAAAATAGATATGTTATTTCCCAACTTCTTTAGAACAAGAGATGGAGCGGTATGTTATGGAATGTGCGTTACCTGGACGACTTCGCATGGGAGGATATTAACCGAGTTGAACGAGAAGAACAATCCAGTCGACTTTTACAGAAACAGTCAGATATTCTCGCTGGCAAGAAGGCAGCCCGACAATTCAAAGAGTCTTTGGCGCAATCAAGACTAGAGGACAGATTGAAAGCACGTCGTGGTGATAATTTCAGAGAGCGGAAGGAAAAGAATTTCCGCCAGAAAATTCCAGAGGAGAAACGGGATGCTTCAGAAAGACAAGACAAATTAAAGGCAGTGAACAATTCCCAATTTATGATGTCACTATTAGGTGGTCAGTAAGAAAAGTGTTAAATTTGTACAACCCATGTAAAATGTATTTGTAAATATGTATATTACTAAATTATACCAATTGAGTTATGAAATGGATTTGTGATGGAATAAATTAATTATTCAACTTGAGTCAACGGTATTTATGGAATTTTAAAATGCACTTGGTAAAACATTCCATTCTTGTAGGTGAGCGCATTGTAACTTAATTATTATTTTTTTATCTGCAAGTATTAATTATACAATGATTGTAGAACGGCTATTATTACGGCCTAAAATCGATTGTATCCTAATACTAATAGAGCACAAACATTTGTTAAAATGTGTTGAATCTTTATTTGTATGCACAGGCCTTCTGTCTCGCAGTATATCAAGTTTCTACTAGGTTGTTATCATGGTGTCAAAAGGGTTATACTTATATATAGTAGTAAAAAATAGTGAGCCAATAAGAATACAGTAGAAACCGCGGACAACGAAATAAATGCACAAACTTTATATTTCATATAGTGTACATTCATGGAACAATCGCGTTATTTTCGAAGTAAACGATATAATGTCGTAATTTCCAAAAAGTATTAGGTACTACGAATTATAGACATAAAATACATAGCTAATATGTAATCCAGATTAAGATTTATTTTCCAGTAAATGCTATAAGTTGTAAAAATAGGATACGTTATATGCATGGATAGAAGAAATATTATCTTCAATATATACGGCAATATAAATTAAAATAAAATGTATTGAAAATTTTAAATAAATATGCCTAGCTATTGAAAAGGAAAACTTGAATTAGAATAGTGAATGATTAAGTATACGAACATGGAGAATAATATTCTTGAATTATACTTTTTCATGTAATTAAGCCGAAATAAACATATATACGAGGTATGCATTTATTTATTTTTTATTGCCAATATAATAATTTCATAAATAAAATGAATCGTTTTATGAAGAATATATGATACAAATAGATCGGAATGTTTGCTCCAATCTTAGTTTACAGTGAAGACAAGTATGAGAAAAAGACAAATAATAATGAATCAATGCAAGAGAAATCTACAAGTGAAGTAGCATTAGCGCCAGGTGTATCCTACGCTTATAAATTGTATGGCCTACAATTTAAAATCAAGAAATTAGAGAAAAAGCAGCTAGATGATATCTCCAAGTTTACCAGCTTAACCTGTAATCACAGTATGTCAATTTATTAAAACAAGCGCAGTTGATATATCACCATTTCCAAAAACTGTCGGAACAAAGGTCCGCGCGCATTATAGATAAAATTTAAAATTTTCTTCAAACGTTTAAAATTATAAATGGTATAACCAAAGTATATATATAACAGTTGAACAAATTTTCAAAAAAGTCCGACATGTAATAATATATACATACATATGTCGACATATACACTTATTCTGACATACTTCATTCTTGTACGAAGACCAGGTGCGGAATTAGGTTTCGGGACCATTTAAAAAATGTTTAACCACCCTCTTTGAAATTCTTAGATCCGTCCCTGAACACCATTCTCGGTCGTGATACATTTAACTCTAAAACACAATATTCTAAATACTTGTACTGTCACTAAAATGTAATACAGCATCATAAGAGAACACATACGTTGGAACAATTGCATGAGGTAACACATATACATTATATTGATTGGTTGCTAACTTTGCACTAAATAATATTTATAAGACAGAAAATCATTTTGGTAGTCTATATTCAGAGCGTTAAATATGTAAAGAAATTTGAGATTTGTAAGCTAGAACAATATAAACCCTATATCCGATATACATTTGTGATGCATCCGTCAAACCATTTAATGTAATAATGATTTTTATAAAAAATAGTTTATTTCTATAACTTATAATAAGCGGTCAAATATTTTAATTTTAAAATTAATAGATTTTATGCTTGTACAAAAAGGGATTACATTTATTATAATTTATTTTGATACAGAAATAATTTGAAATAAAATGTAAATTATTTTAAAATCATGAAAACAAATAAAAATGTTAGTTCTTATTATCATTTTTAGATTGCAATATTATTTAAATTATATAAATTTTGTATACATTTAATCATTTTTTATGCTTTGCCATATTTTTCCTTTAACCCTTATTGGAATATCTGTTGACAAATAGTTAAAAAATTATTTTAAATGTGATTTACTCAGGCTGTAAAGTT
>JAYRBW010133380.1:0-15756 GCA_036023295.1 Invenusta paracnida
GAGGAGGTAGAGTTTGCTGTAGCATTTCTTGGCTGTTTTACTAATGTGTTGTTTGAAGTTGAAATTTGAGTCAATGTGGAGACCTAGAACCTTTGATAATTTTGTTTTGTGAACTTGTTGGCCGTGAATTGTCAAGTAGAAGGGGTGGAGTTATGTGATCTTTGAGCGGTTTTGTCGATAGTTCTTCAGTCTTTTTGGCCCGGTTATGATTACCAAGTCCAAGGCCTTATTGATCAAACTTAACAGGTTAGCATCAATTCCAACAATTATAATTAGTAGAATTAGTACACATTTTTTGTGTCACTATGTCTTCAGTATTTTGTTCACGAATTGAAATTATAGAATCATATTAAAGAGAAGAACCAATTTTCCAGTAATACAGACATCTGAATATAACTTCATTACATTAATTTGAATACTCTGCTGGTGTGATAAAATTGCATAGTCAGTATTGGCGGTCGCTTCTAAGTATTTCTATGACTGGGACTGACCTGCGCCTCTGCTTAAGGTCGTGTGCCATCCCTCGCCATCCATGTCGGCGTGGTAGAGAGCGTTGCCCATCCTCCGTAGTAGTGAAGTCCACAGAACCAGAGTCCTCGTGCAGAGATCCACCAGGAAAAAACTTGATACTGCCGCTCGTAATTGGCGGTCGGGGGGCGTTGCGCCGGCGAGGAAGCTGGAACAGAGAGGGAAGTGAGGTAAAGAAACTAGAAAGAAAATGAGGAAACGAAGAAAAATATTGAAGTAGAAGTAGATTGATGAAAATTGAAGCAAGAAAAATCCAGTGGACGGTAGAAGAATGGAAGCAAGAACTGGAGATATGAAGAAAGGAGAGGACTCACAGACGCAGTAGGGTTTGGATGTGCAGGAGTGGGAGTGTCCGGTTCTGCCACAGTGCTTGCAGTCTCTCCCTCTGGTGTCAACTCGCCCTCTTCTTCCAGGAGATCGTCCTCAATTCCCCCGGTGAAGCTGCCCCCTGCTGTTAGAGTGCTAGTGCTCCCCAGACTCAACTGGTCCGAGTCTCGACAGGAGCTACCTGCCAGGGACCGGCGAGATTGGGCCTAGAGGAAAAAATAAGAGAAGTTGGAGAAGCAAGAGCATCGTAACAAAATTCAAGGAAGAGCAATGAGAGACCATAAAGATTGGATAAATTCAATAGCTAGATAAGATTGGTGTGATTTCATTAAATCATATCTACCTATCTCTTTATTCTCGCTACAATATGACAAACAACTATTTTCTATATATTGCTTACATTGAAAAATGCACTCCTTGTGATCTAAAACTTAATAATTTATCAATTAGCTTATCTCGGTAGCCATTGAAAAACTACTTCCGCAGCTAGAATCACTGGAGAACTTCAATTATTACCATTATAAAGCTTCAATGTCTCGAATAATTATGCTTGGTTTAGGAGGAATTTTTATTTTACATCCTCTACATTAATTAATTTATTACATCAATTCTATGCCAAGTAATGATATCCAGTCAGATATCGACTAGATTCTAGAGTCCTAGTTTATAAATATATCCAGTGCCTCTATGAGGTACAGACCTGTATCCGAAGTAGGCTGCCACTAGGTGTTACTCCAGCAATGGCATCCAGGACAGAAAGCTCGACCTTGCCTTCCCGGTTGAGATAGCCCCTGGAGGATCCTGAAGATGTGGACGCAGCACCCCCGAAGACGCTCCCACCACCTCCCAGAGGTAGAGAGCCACCACCAGCGCTGCCACTCCCTCCAGCTACCAGACTGCCGGTGGAGCTGATGAGACTTGTGGTGTCGGCGAGGCTGTGAGGCCGGGAACTGTTTCCCCCACCGGCACCTAGACTCAGGCTAAGGGAGGCCGGTTCCGCGTGATTTGTGCGATGTTGGGTTGCTGTGTACCCGGTGCCTGGAGAAAAAGAGAAAGGTTAGTGACTCGACTTTCTTGATCCTCACTTAGCAGTAGGAGATAGATATACAATTTATATTATTAAAAAGCAAACAGTTTTCCTGAACTGGCACAATAATCACCCTTTTAATGACAACAACATCCTGTCAGGTATACTTAAATAACTTAATAAGTCACAAAGAAGTCTAGCCGAAGCAATAACACGTTGTAGATAATAGCCCCGAGTCATTATCTTGGTATTTATAATATTTAAAAAGTTAATCTAAAAAACCATCACAAATAGATAAAATAAAAGGCTTACTTACGAGATCTATATTTTATTATTTCTCACCTGGCTGACAGAACTGGGATTTGTGTTCCAAGAGGATATTGATGAGGGGGAGGTAGAGGGCGCCTATACGCGCCTGACAGGGCTTGCTCATGTAGCGGTCATCCAGTGCGTGTTTGGCCAGCTGGTTCCGCAAGATGACCATCGGTTGACGGCGAATGAAGGAGCTGGAGCTGGGAGCAGGGTCAGCCAACTGTTTGTGCACGAGTTGTAAGAGAAGGCCTACCAGATAGTGGTGCTCACAGAACTCTTTCGTGAGAAAGAACTCGGATCGGACTTCTGTAGAGAGTTAAGAAGAAGCTGCTCAATACGACAATAAAAAAGCGTATATCCAGTAGGGTGTCTACTCATTTTCAAGATTTTTCAGTAATTTCAAGGATTTTCTAGGATATTTTCAAGAAATATAGACGTGTATGTATCTATATAAAAAACTGGAAGATATATATTATACAGACGTAGAATGTATAATATGAGTATGTGTATCTATTAATGTGTGAGTGAATTAAATAAACGATTAAATCTCAGCTTTTGAAATCATCTTGAAAATAATACTCTTGGAGATGTAAAAATATAGATTAGATTAAAATAGATAAAATAGTTTTTTTAACGTTCAATAGAACATTAAAAACAAGTTAACTGAAATTTACTTTCAAGAATTACAGCAGTTTTTTTAAAACCTTAATCATTTTCAAGGTCTTTCCAGGTAGTGGACACCTTGCAGTAATATAATAGGATATTCTGATAAAAATGTCAAAATATAAGCATATTAGGAAATTAAATTATCCCATACAATTAATCAAAATTCACCTCTACAATACCCGTAATAACAACATAGTAATATGTAGTTATCATTAATAATAATTTGCTTAAATTATAAACAAAATATATTATAACAGAGTAGATTGCGTACACGCTTTGCCGGGATATAATTATATCACAGTAAAGCGTGTAGGCAATCTACCCTGTTATTATTATTATTACCGGGGTACGCCACATATATATTTATAAATATATTATAATTATGAAAAAAAGCAAAAGTTAGCAAAACTAATAAAAAAACTAGAATGTTAGGGTTTTCTTAGAAGAGAATAGGACAAAATAATGGAACTAACAACCAGAAGATTTCTTTAGACTTATTAAAGTATCAATGTATAAATATTTATCAGCATATAGTAATCTCCTATGATCGATATTGCTATTTTACAAATGTTTATGCCCTGAAATAAATTTCTTTAAAATATTGACTTATTATTGACAAACGTTCAATGAAGTTTGACACACTTTCGTGAAGCCTTCTACTAAGTTAAGTTTATTAAGTTCTATTCAATTTTAAAGCCGACACTGATTGTTTAAATTTCTTCCTAATTTTAAAATGGTTGTTGTTAGTAAAAATATAAACAAGCAAGCCATAAATATATGAACAAAAAATTCAAAACATTTTAGTAATACTATTATTATCACGTGTAACTCGAAAACTGGTTAATTCAGGCGATGAACAGTATTCTCAAATAGTTTTAAAATAATATCAGCAAGGTAGAAAGAAACAATGTTATTAGATTCTAATTGACAAAAATCCAAATATAGCCATCATACATTTTGAGTTTTTAAACAGGAAATCGTAACAAAATGCAAACAAACTAAAAAAAAGCTATGCAATGCATCAAACTAAAAGAATCACCTTTCATGGTTGGAATTGAAAAATCTGTAAAATGAAAAATGTAACACATTCAATCTTTATCATAATACATAATTTTTTAGAATCGAATTTTATTCTGATTTCTTCATTAATAACAATAGTGATATCACATTCCTCTTACCTTTATTATAGTTTCTTGATAGAGAGGGTATGTTGAGAGGGATGAAGTGTTCGTGGTGACAGATTTGTTGGAGAAACTGACACTTCATCAGAAATATTCTGTCCCGGTCTTCGCCAAGCTAGAAAACGTGAGAGAAATTAGGTAGTTAGGTTAGCTAGCAAAGCAGGAATGGAGAGCAAGTTGTATTAAATCAAAGTATTTTTGAATCTCATAAATCTCATAATTTTTGAAACTATTTTTTCGATACTTATTGACTTATATAACAAAATTATAGTTTATCGAAAAAAATAAACAATACTGAAACTGAAAATTAAGAAAAGAAAGCAGTTAAAATTATTAATTTGCTAGATATAAGGGAAGTAATTTTCCAATGTTAAAGAGAAATCAAGATGGAACGTACGGTTTTATGCTGTAAATGAGTTTAATTATTAAACATAAACATGTTTCTAAAAGTTTGGACTTGTAGTATTATTTTTATTCTTATAATAATTGGAAATCTCTATTGTAAGACTAAATATAATTTATTTTTCTGAATTAGTGGCGAGGAGAAAGATATGGGGAGTCAGATAGGCGCCAGAGATTTCATGCAAAGAGTATTAGAGTTTCTATAAACTGAATTATATTTTCATAAAAACCATTTCAACCCGCATTTACAAAGTTTTATATATTTATACAAAACATTAGTAATAAGACAAGAGAATTTGAATATTAGTAGTGAGCCCAGTTTCCTACCTCCATTTCCTTGGCCTCCATCTTGCCCATGTAGGTGTGCACGAGAGCAAGCACAAAGCCACGATCCATGAAGTTGAAGAGACGAGCCGTGAATCGGGCCAATTGTAGATTAGCCGCTTTGGCATCGTCAAACATTTCACACTTGTTGTTCTTCAACTGACTCATCTCCATGATCCAGTCCACGAGGCAAGCGCACAGGTCGGCCAGTTCCGATTGGAACTTAGCCGGAAACCGGGACTCGAAGCTCCGTTCCGCCTGCAACAGGGAGTTCAAGTAAAGCCCGAAGCTATTAATTTCAAAAGTTATAGCTGTGTGTGACCACCAACAATTATGAGTGATTAAACATAATCACATAAATATAGATTTATAGGAATTATCACTGCAGTGCTTTCAAAGATTGGTTCTAAAAAAAATGAAATAATTATTAACTGTGAAAATGAAAGAATATTGGCATATTTCCTTTATTAAATAAATTCTGATAACTAATCGCTTCTTCTATATTACATTTAACTATCGATCTTAAACCGAACGGCTGCTTGCTAGTAGCTTTGTGCCTCAATACACACAAGAATTTTCATTTATGAATTGTGATTAAGTAGCATAAATTAATATCTATGATTATAGCAGAAGTATGTAGCACTTATTAATTTGAATAATTTTGTTTAAACTAAATGTAAGAATCTGACACTAATTTTGAACGAACAAAGATTTAGGTAAATCTGGTAGATGAAAGTCAATGAGCTTGAAACCGCTACCCTGTCGCTCTCAAAAAATATATTATGCAAAAAAGTGTTAGTTGGTAATCAATCAGACAGAACACATTATAAATTTAAAAAATACTGACTGTGGCTGTAGTGTATATTTTCTGTTATATGTATATTATACTATATTTCGGAAATGTGGTGACCTACAACTCCAACTTTCTATGCGACTTATTATTTATATGGAATTGTCCAAAGTATGCTTGTGGAATACCTACCGCATAGAAAATAATATAAGAAATATACTTCAAAATATGTGACCAATTTCAATACGGCATTTTTATCTATTTTATTTTAAAATATACATAATATAACGTTTCACATAAATATGGGCTAAGATAATGTAAAAATTGAAATCATAAAATATTCATTATTTAATACTTAAAATCCTGATAAAATAATATATTGAATTATATCAGTTTTATTAGCATAATCTAATTAATATCATACGATAGAAATGTTACATAATATTATACACTTTTTTTTCAAAAAAGCTTTATGTACAAATTTCCACTAAACACATAAATCGTAATACTATCAAATGCAAGAATAATGATTAACAAGGCACCTTGATCTTATTGGTTGTGCAGAGGTAGTTAACCATACTCTTGGCGATGAGACTGAGGAAAAACCAGTTGTTGGCGACCAGTCGATAGCAACCAAGTGCATCCGTGGTAACGGGATTCATAACAGCTAGGATGTGTGATACGAGGGTCTGATGGACACTCTGAGATCGATATACGGTGACCCGTTCGGCATCGAAGGCGTACTGTATTTGTTGAAGAGAACAGAGTAGAGGCGTGATAAAGATTTTATTGTTGGATTAGTCAGTAAAAATATTGGTTATTTTATATAATCAGAAAAAAATATTTTAATTAATTTTCCTAAACTAAATTAATATTTAAAAAAAATTAACAATCATTAAAATAATTATTATAGCGTAGTAAGATAAAAACTGGTTAATCAAAGCACAAATAAGTGGTTATTGATTAAAACCATAAAAATTATATTTTTAATTAATTTTCCTAAACTAAAAATTATTATTTAAAAAAATCAACAATCAATAAAATAATTATTATAGCGTAGTAAGAAAAAATTGGTTAATCAAAGCACAAATAAGTTATTCAGATTTTCTAAATCTTTTACAAATCAATAATATAATATAAATAAGTCCATAATGGTTAAAAAAATTGTTGAATGTCAAACTTGAGTATTTTAAACAAATATAAACAAAACATGTTCTGTACACGTTGACTTGCTAAAAAATAAACAAGTGGCTCATATCCATAGTTGCATGATACTTACTTCAATCAATTAATATAACTATTTATCAATTTTTTAATGTAATACAGTTTCTAAAAGAGAATAAAATAATGATGAATCACATTACCTTAACGTATGATTTGAGGAGCTTCGTGTTTCTATATCGGATTTCCTCCGTGATTCGAACCATCTTATCTGGTCCTTTCCCAGTTATTCGGGAGACGAGAATAGCCAGAGTGCTGCGTGAGAGGAAGGAAGGTATGCAAATACAAAGGTATTATCGAGATCTATAATAAAAAAATCCAAAAGACTTCTTATTATAGTGTACAAAGACTTCTCTTCTAATTACTGACCTGACAGCAAGCGTAGGCACCTCCTGACACGAGGTGACCGAGGCAACAATCTGTAACAGCTGGTTGAAGAGAGGCGGCATGAACTGGATCATAGAGCAGAGGTCCAGGGCCGCCAGACTCTTTAGCATGTTTTGTACCTCCTGATCCCCTGCGTGGTACTGACCCAGAGTAACCCCGCTACTTGTATTGGTGTTACGTAGAATAGCCCCTGATGAATTCGTCTCCCCCTTCGTACAGAGTTGGAGTAGTAAGCGTAGAGTTATAAATAATTACAGAGACGATAGAATAATCAATAATGTCTAACATTCTCATCAAGTAAAAAAGAGTTTTATAGTTACGGCTAAACAGTTTGGTTACAAGTAAATTATAAACTATTTACAAGACATATAATTACGTCACATTAATATACATATTTAAACATGGAAAACCTAAATATTATAAAAGAGCATTGAAATATAGAAAGTGTTAAAAAATATATATGTTTTGTATTTTGTATTTTGATTTACTGCTCATATTTGCTTATATTTAAGTATTTCATACATAAGTATTTTAATAAATATGTTTTTCGCATACTTAGTTTATTAATATGCAGCTTAACAGCGATTATATAAAAACTCACATTTATTTTATGTTTTTTTAAAATAAAGGTTGTTCAATTATTTACCCATTCTAAACTATTTAAGGGAATGACGAGTTATTTTCATATAATTTCTTTACAGCTTAATTTGGAGATATGTTTGCATAATTCAAAAGCTAAGAAATTTAAGTATAACAATTAAAATATGTAAACAGCAAATATGTAGGAATTATGAAGACTAATTGATTGTTGTTGTTATTTAGAAAGTAACTTTATTTTTTCCAGCGTAAATATCTTCCGGTATCATTCCACCAGCGAAAAAGTTAATATTTTTACGCACTGAGTCGTATCCGTCTAATAATTGTATATGTGGTAGTTAGTAGTTACAGCAGCCGTTGACATAAAAACATCTCTATTTATCCTGAGTTAGCATTTAATCAGGACGAGTCATATCAATTTCTTACAATGTAGTAAGATATAATAATGACAAACGGTAGTTTGACCGTAGAATATCAACATAATACATACATATACAATAGGTGAAATAAATTTATATACACCTCATAATAATTATGACACACCTTGCTTATAAGTACGAAGATAAAATTTGCCTACTTTTCACTCTAATAAGATTTCTGAAATAAACAATAATTAAAAAAATATTTTAAAATTTAGAAACAACTTCGATTTTAATCTCAAATTAGTAAAATTATCCAAATAGTAAACAAAAATAATAAAATATTCTCAATATTAGCAATGAAAACTAAACGATCCTAGTCAGTGAACAGTATAATGTCATAGGAATATAAGGTACTATATACACAAATATGTATATTCAACTGTATAAATAATGTAGATACACCTAATACGAATTAAATAGTAAAATAGGAAATTGAAACCGCCAAATTTATTATTTAAATGACATTTTAATAATTGTCAATCAATATATAGTATAAATATATTGCAAGCAATGCTACAATAGCACTCCAACATTTTATATAAAAATATAAAGCAAAATAAAACCAGAAAAAAATTAAAAAAAGAGGTTTTAAATCTGAATTTTGTAGAGGCTATAATAACTATTTTATTGTTATAAAATGCAATACAAAAAATATTGTGATTCTGGAAAGCATCAGAAATGAATTTATTAAAATACATATATTAACATTAAGAAACAATACACAAAAACAAATAAAATAGGAAGGCAATGCAAAATATTTCGAATAATTGATCAATATACATTATAATGCTGAGTTTAGGGTAATTTAAAATAATCATAATATCACAATTAAATATAAATCTCAAATTAATTGCTTTGGTCATAAAAAAAGTCAATATACATATTATGCATACTAAAATGTGCTGCGATACAAAAATCATAGCTTTGTCATTTCTTTGATAAATAAAACGCACTTATATAATATAATATAGCCAACAATATAACTGAAGAATGACTGCATACAAAGCAGTAATCGAGATTAATTATAATTTATTATTTAAGAATAACAAATGTTGACTGCCAGCATATTTCCACATAACTGACATACACAATTTAAAAAGAAAAAAACCTTACATTGTTATAAATTCAAAATAAAAAATCATTGTGTGATTCTAATTACAAGAATTATGAGGCTAAAAGATGAATTAAGTCTTGCCTTGCAGATTAATTTTGATATTCAGTACAAGTCTCAAGACAGACTAAATCTGATGAGAGCAAGTAACAGAAAATATAAATAGTATAGAGGCGAGTAACACTCGAATTATAGACAGGCAAGAAAATCTCACTGGCTAGGAAATTATAAAAGAATGTTGCTAGCTTTCAACACAAATAAGATATTTTTTTATTCTTTGCTTTATTTTCCAAGCAATTAAAAAGACAACCTTTCTTTCAAATATGTCAACAGAAAAAAGATAACCATTATAAAGTTGAAATTAATTCTTTGCATAGTTGTTTCCTTACGCAGTGACGTGGTTTTATGCTAAAATCTAATTGGATAATGTTCCGCCAGTCAATGATTTGGTTTCTAGTGTGTAGTCGCCTCTATTATACTTATATTTCCTTGATTTGAGCAGTAACTTACTTCTACGGGGATGGAAGGAGGACTACCATGAGGTGGAGAATCCTGTGCATACAAGTGATAATAAATGGCGTACAGAATATAGTTACATGGTTATCCTCATGTATATCGAATGCTATATTGTGGGCGTCTTATTATAGCCTAATAAAATAATTACAATTTATTATAATTACACAGTAGTGAGAAAGTTACTACAGTAAAAAAAACATAATTCAAACTGTGACAAAATTGTTAATTAAAAAAGTATATTTTTACAAACATCTAAAACCATAAAAACACTTTGTATAAGAGTGTTAGCAGAGTGTTAAGAGTGAGAACATAATAGCAAGTGTATAATATTATTTATATTATACTTTTATTCTTAACTAAATAGTAAAACTTAAATTTTATTATTTTATCTTAATTGTGTTTTTAACTATCTCTAAAGAAGGATACAATAAACTTAGTTAAGAACACAACGTAAGTATACAAAATCATCAAATAAAAAATCTAAATAAATTTAAGTATAATAGTGATGAAAGTTTTAAAGACACCTTTTAATTGGAAGCAGATTATTTTTTAAATAAATAAAAGATATCTCATATTTTAAAGTGAAAAAAATTCCAATAGTAAAATACATACATATTATATCAACACAATAATTTAATTAAAACACTGTCTCGAAACCTAAAAATAAATAAAAATGCCGCCCAAAAATATCGTAAAATTATAGAAATTTTCATATTCTGTGGTCAATAAAATATTTAATTTTATTGCTGTTCATTGAATCTTGTTATATTTTCTTCCATTACAATTTTTATTAAATTTTGAGCCTACATTTGATTTGGAGAAGACTGGCTCACCTGGCCATTACTGTGGACTGTTTGCTGAAGCGATGAGGACCCAGTGCCCCCGCCACCCACCATAGAAGCAGTCTGTGCTGCCGGGGTTGTCCCAGATGTAGCTGGTACTCCTGGTTGAAGTTGCATCTTGCTTAGTCGTCGGTGACACGTCCGGAAGAAGCGGTGGAGGTGCGGGTCTGTTGTGTAGACGGAGGAACGGAGACGAAGGCCCACGGAGAACAGGGGCTTCTGGTTTTCCACCCAGGTGATTTCCTGTTAGTCAGATAATTGGGAAGTATAAGAAGTGTTTCTTAAAAATTGCAGATGATTTTAGCTTATTCGTAAGTTACTAAAAATAATAGAGAACTGATAATATGACCATAAATAGAACATGTTTTCTACCATGGTTCTTTGCTTAGCTCATTAATTTGTTTACCGACAAAAAATTAAGCCGTGCTATATTATGTTGTATCTAAATATTTCTGAGAAATAGAGTACATAGCTTTTAATTTTTTATAAAAAAAATTCGCTCAAAAATTATAATTTAGAAGTTGATTGTGGAATTCTACTAACTGGTGAAAAAATTATTATTGTATGGATTTTAGATGTTCAAAACCTTGATCACAAAAACTAGTGAAACCAAATATTTGACATCTATAATACAAAAAAGTCACTTCATAATAATTCACACTAACAGTTACATTAATCTTACACAACATTTTTTAAATAAAAACTGCAAAAATTTTTTATTAAAGAATGACTACTGTGCTATACAATTTTAATAATATGTAATGTATATATCTCTTTTAAATTGGTATCAAGTAGTTGTGATGAAAGGCTTAATGATTTAATTTTTTTAGTGTTGTTATTAAGAACAATAAAGAAAATTAAATTTACTAGACCTTTAATTTTTTTGTAAAGGTTTTCATATCATTTATTGCAATGAAAAATAAATAGCTGCTTATGAGTAAAAAGAAGAGCAACTACAACTTCTGCGGCAAGAGTATTAATAATTAGAAATAATCACAATTAGTTAGAAATAAAAACAAGTTTCCGATACATTTAAAATGTAATGTACTTTATAAATATATTTATTACGAAAAATATTTATTTCATAACTCTGTATATACTTGAAAATTATATATTAGTATAACTTCGTTACATATTATAATAATGACTGTAATATAAATTACCACGTTTAGAAATACTAATATAAATTAATTCATACTACAGTAATAACTGTTATTCATAAATTTCTTTTTTCGTTTAATGAAAAGATGACATAAAATATTTGCAAAAGTTATTAAAATAATTACTGAAAATAAAACTTTAGTAATAAAAAGTTAGTGATAAAAGAGAGACAATAAAAACTAACAGGAAGTTATAGCAAAGTTAACAAAAATATACTGGTAGTGTCACAATTGATTATAAATTACAATAATACTAAACAATATAATAGATAATTTTGTTTTTAGTAAATGCCAATCAATAAATATTTCTTTTATTGTCTTTAAATAATATACTAATATCAAAGAACATAATAATATGTATTACGAAATATGCGTATTATTATAAATAATCACAGCATTAAATATAAATAAAAAACTCTTGTATTGCAAAACATGAGGTCTTTAAATCATTATCACAACATTATTACAAAATTATTGCTTGCATGGTAACATATTCAAATGAATCGATCAAAGATTCCAAGTTTATCATGAATTTAATATTAATTGAAGCGACTGCAGTCAACACGATCAATATTGTAATGATTATTGATTATATTTTGTTTTTAAATAATATAATATTATATAACGTTCAATTTTAGACATCTGAGAAGAAATTTAATGAATACGCAATATTTTAAAGCAACAATTTATAAAGCCACTGATACAAAAACTGAAAACATGCAGCATAATAATTATACATAGACTGTAATACAACTTGCAATATCGGCAGCCAGATAAATATTTACGGGGCCAGAAGGAAGAAAGCAAATATATAACATAGTCTTCCCAACCGATTTAGTAAATCAGAATAAAAGGAGTCCGGTGTAAAGAGAAATAGTGGAAAGAAGAAAAGTAAGGAAAACTACCCCAAAAAAGCCATAAATAGCACGTATAACTTCAATACCAAACCATCTATTAAATGTAAGACAATTCCTATTGGCCAAATTTAAACCAACAATTTACTTTGTGAAATCAATATTTCAACATGCTACAAAATTTCTAATTGAAAATTTCTATGAACTGATATTATAAGGATGTTTCCCATTTTGTCATTCATAATCTTTTCATATACCTATAAGATATCGCATAAAAAAACTAACATCTTCGCCAACGGAATAAGGTAGTCATCCAATTAGAATCCATTATATGAACATTTAAAAAAATATTACGGCCTATTAATATAACATGGAAACAACTAGTCAGTAACTTTAAATCTGGTAATAATTGCAGAATTTTTGTTTATAGTTTTGAAAAATATGTTTTTTAACCTTTTAAAAATAGAATCTAATTAAGCTTTTAGAAGAATATTTCCGAAACAATTCTAGAAAAAAAGGCAGTTTTAAGCTGCTAACAATTAGCGGCATTATATTTTTATAAATTACAATAGTAGGTTCCGTCAACAAATTTTCCTTCCTTCCTGGTACATTAAAATTCACGAACCGTCATAATAACATGACTGTCATATCTGTAGTTTCTAATAACTTAAATGGGTGTTAATGCCAGTATAAAATAAAAAATAGTCGTGATAATATTGAAACGTTTAATATACAGTTTACTCGATAAATAAATATCCTTTAATTGCGTAAGGATTTGAGGCCCAATAATTGAAAGAAGCGTATACAACACTATTAAGAAAAATAATACGATAAGTAGAATTGTACTATGGTTAAAGCGTGATATACTGAACAAAACGAAAATTTACGACAACATATTATATTATTATAATCACTCTCAGAAGTAAAACAGAAATAAAGAATAAAAAGCATTAAATGCACTAACGATAGTAGGTACTTCTACCCTTACAAACACATACTATATTAAAAGTAAAATTACGAAGGTATGATTCACTTTAAAATAGTCGATAAGAATTAAAGAATATTATCAAGTAGGCCGTGAATGTGATAACAATATAAAGGAGCAAGAGTTTGGGAGAGAGGAAGAACAGAAAGATAATAAGAATGGAAAGAGGAAAGAGTGATCAAGAGGGGAATATTTACACATTGAGAAGGTGATGGGGAGGCAGCAGTGGACTCATAAATAGGTCCACCACTCAGTCTTGAGGCTTTGATAGCGTTGCCACTGCGGCGTTTCAGAGATGACGGTTGAATATCCTGCCGATGATCGATTGATGGTGGGTGATATGTAGGCATAGAAAGTGTACAGCATTATTATCTGTTCTATGTTACTTATTCAGGAGGTTCATTTATGATGGTTGCACAAAAAATATAACAAATTTAACGAAAAATATAATTTATTAAATAAAAGTGTATATATTATATTCTAAAATGTCTTTATAATAATATTTAGTTATTTATGAGGTTATATTAACACTAAGAAAGGTTATAAGATCTACCTGGTAGCTGTGTGTGTTCACTTTAAGATCCAGATATCCCGCGGGGAGATTCACGGAGACTGGAATGTTGAACTGTCCAGTAAGAAGGCTGTAATGAAAATATTCACAGTGTTAATTTATTAATCCATTTGAAGATATATTTTAACACAGATAAAACAGTTATTATATCTATAGTATAAAATTAAACAGTGTACTTTCGTCTTCGGATTTTAAAAATATATATTTAAAAATTATAATATAATGTGAAACTGTAACTATAGAATATTATATAAATGTTGTGAAGTTAACGTGGAACCCATGTTAAAAGTTGGAAAACCGAAAATTTAAAACTGGGCAGACCTAATTTTATAAATGTGTAAGAGTTTAATTAAAATTATTTTCCTGAAATTAGAAAAGTAGTACTTTTCCATACGAGGAGAATATAGTGATCCGAGAGAGCGCAGCGATCGAGGATCAATAAAAATCCGAGTATGGAAATAGTACTTTTCTAATGAAGGATCGAATTTATTTTTATTCATCTAGATTGACATCGATTGAAATATGATTTTATTCAAATTCAAATTGAATTATTATTGAATTATTGAATTATACAGAACAGTGTGAAGAAAAGTAAAAAATAAAGTGTACAGAAAAGTATTATTATTGAATTATACAGAAAAGTGTGAAGAAAAGTAAAAAATAAAGTGTACAGAAAAATAAAAAGTCTATAGAAAAGTATTTTGCCTCGATAGAAAAGTAAAAAGTGTAAAGAAAAGTGATACTTTTCAATCAGTCTAAAACATAAAAAGTCAACTTTTAAACACAAGCATAAAAATAAAAATATTATTGAAGAGGATAAATTGATTTTCTTATTCAATTTCAATATATATCAATCGACAATAAAAGCTAACGATAATTATAATCAAAACCAAAGTAACGGCATCGCAACCATAGAATAGTTATATAATTACTCTATATGATCGCAACATTGAAAGTCAGGAAATCAGCTCCTCAAAAGCAAAATGCGAAATTGGTATTGATGATTAATGAAATACAGCAACAAAAAATTGATATAAAAAGGGCGCCAAGATTTAATTGTTACAATGATTACTGAAAAAATAAAAATATATATTAACAAGTAGCATTTGAATATCTAAACTGGACAATTCATAAAAATAGACAACAAAATAAATAAAAGAAAACATTATAGTATAAATTGTATAGTTTTACTATTTCATATTAATTAGCTAATTATTATCTAATACTAAAAAGTGTATTTATAAGAGTTTCAATGTTTCTATAAAAATCTTTCTTTACAAAGAATATTTTCTTAATTTTTGTGCTCTCTTTATTTTTATTAATTTTCTAATTTAGATATTTCAAAGTTTCATATTAATCAATATTATATATAGACTTTTAACGGTAATCATTAGAACCATAGAGTAATTATACAAAGAGTGTTCACTTTTTTAAATTCTGCATGCAGTTCAATACAACTATTTACCTACGTAAGAGCTTATATTGTATTTGTTTTAAAAACTGATAGCAATTAAATCGTGTATGTAGTAAAAT
>JAYRBW010133391.1:0-15755 GCA_036023295.1 Invenusta paracnida
TCTGTACCTTTAGTCAGGTTTTCTGCGACCAAGGTAAAAAACCAGACTCTTAGTCGGAGTCATTTCGACCAAGGTTTAAAACCGGAGTTGTAGTAAAAAAACTCGACTATTGGTGTTTTTTTATCACCTCACCCTTTAAGTCATAACAATTTATCTTTATTGGAAACCTAAGATCTAGTTTCCGGAAAACTGGATTTGAAAAATAACTTCAAAATATAAAAAAATAAAGCACTATATATGTATATATTAAATTTAACAATAGAATAAAAGGAGACGAATGTATGCATTCAACATTAATCTGTTGCCAGGATACACAAATCATAAAATATTGTTTAATTAACTTATTGTGTTTTTTATACAGAAAGAACCAATTTATGCAATCAACAAGTTTATATTATGTACAGAGCATTACTGTACTAATAGTTCTATGCGAAATACATCACTTCTAGTGTATAGCGCGATAGATATACCTACACATATTGTCGATCACTTTAGATAATAGGTACAAACACTCTAATAGTACTTTATATTATTTTGCATGAAAAAAGTATCTTGAATTGGAAAACAGGGATAGAAATAATGAAAAATTGGCAATACTTACATATAAGACGGGGAAATTAACACTTTAAAATCTATAATCATTAATTAGAATAATACTATACAATAAGAGCAAGGAAAAAACGATTTTGTAGATTATAATGAGGTTATGACATTTAAATTAATAAAATTTGGAATTAATAAAATATTTAATCCTTTTATTGATGATAACAATTTGCTTGACTATTAAAAAATATATAAAACCAAATATTCTTGATATAATAATTATCAATTAATGAAACAGAAATTGAAAAAGTAATAAAAATTTAACAGAAATTGTTAGGATACCGCTCATGTTAATTTGAAATATTGTGATCGTATAAAAACTAATTTATAAATTGTTATAAATAGTAAAGAACTGATTTATATAAATTAAAGATAAAAGATTTTATTTCATTTAGTAGAAAATGTTTAAATATTTTGTGTGAATTACTTTTGGTAAATAAAAAAATAATAACATATCTACTAATTGGGTTGAATTTTTACCAATATAATAAATTCAAACATTTGCAGGTGTATCCAGTGTCAGTGTTCATTGTATTTTTGCAAGTAAATCGTTCAAAAAGTTGTTAGGTTAATTTCACAATTTAGAATATCTTAAAGAATTCAACTTACAAAACTGATATATTATTGTATCGTTTTTATGAAAACAAATGTAAATAATTGATTTCAAATTTAATTATAAAGACGAAAGGTATATGTCAATTTTCACACATCATAAAAAAAATATCGTTGATGGAATGGTAACTAATCTGAAAATAGAATATCAGTTGCATCAGTTACCTCAACAGGATTATGCATGGCTTACCTGTGAGAAGTCCAAAGGCGGCAGTATAGAGCACCATGAGAGCGTACGTGCGACACAACGAGCTGAGAATCGTGGCCAGACCACAAAGCATCAAGGACACACTGTAAAGGAGCAGGGTATCGACACACTTATGACTGGACATGGCGCCGAAGACAATCCTTCCCACGGTGTTCCCGATTCCGATTACCGAAATAAGGAAGCTACCCCAGTGGCTGTCTATGCCAGCTTGTCCCGCTCTGTCTTTTACATAGAGGTAGGGCGCATTGAAGCCCAGACTCGTGAAGAAATTGGACATGGCCAGCATGAGAAACACCGGGTCAAGGAACAGTCCAACGTCAAACAGAGTACCCAGATTGTGGCACATGGTTGCCAGGCGACCACGGACCCGACGTCGTTGGCTATGTTCAGTATTCTGACGATCAGTTGCTAAAGCAACGGCGGTAAGAGAGGAAGCTGGTCCGCCATCTAGACCGGTGGAGAGGACAGTAGAAGTGGGCCTGTGGAGGTTGGGGTTGCTGCTCAGTACGGAGAGCATGCTCGAGACGAGCAGATGGGGATGGGAGAGGGTGAGGGCACGGTCGGGGATCACAAGTGGTGAGTGTACCTGGAGGAGAGGGGCAGGGGGTTGAGAGGGTTTATAAATGGCTAAGTAGTTAAGTAGTTTGCGCCTTTCAAAGTCAAAGAATTTAAGCATGAAAAAATTCAATCAGATCCAAATTTCAAGATCAATAAATGAAAGAACCGCTTTGTTAATCAGTAGTAAATACAGATTAGAAATAAATGTCTAAAAATTACGATAAAGCTGATCATTAAGATACTCTACGAGACTACTCTTAAACGCACGCCTTATGAGCTTGATCTGGGTGTGTACCATATACATGTCCCAGAAAGAGAAGGTCTGTTCTTGACGGTTCGGAATTTTGTTTTTTTAACGTCAAATAATATTTCATTAAAGATAGACAGATGAGTACACTTTAGAAAAGGAAAATTTAATCGATTATTTACCTGATATGAATTCAGCATTTGAATTTGAACCGAATGTATTAATACTAGAATAATTGACTATTCCTTCAATTCCAAAACATTAACGGGGCTTGTACATTGAAACTTATTATTCTGGCCCGTAAAGACGGTTTTGCTCATCTTAAGAATTCAATGATTGTTCGAGAGGAGGTGAATATGATTTAAAATGTCTTCATCTAAGCTGTCACTCTTATAAGGCTCTCGTGAGGCATTTTAGTATAAAATGGTCAGTGTCATCTATTGTCATTTTAGTTTAATATATCATTCGGAATAGGTTCCGTCAACTTTTGTTTCAAAGTTTATCTTTCTTTTAAAACAGCACATATATGTAATATATGAGCGGAACGTGCTAGCACTAGATTACACTACGTTTAAATAAAAAATAAAAGGCGTCGTTGTATTCGAGTGCCGACCTACCTGATGAGAGCGAATGTCGGGCATGGAACTGATGATGTAGTCGGCAGCAGCCTTGCTCTCTAACATATCGATCTTTTCGCACGCCATTGGCAGACCTCCACCCCCACAGTGACTCGCTTCAAAGGCGAAAAGGAGGTCTGTACGCCCCTTCACCGTCATTGACACAGACCGACTTCGAACGGAGTTGCTACAAAGTGCCTGACTGTTGTTCTCCGAGCCCGTAGGATTCACGGACTTCATGCTGTTGTTGAGGTACTCGCGGACCATCCTGTCCTCCTCCTGTTGACGATGATGACAGTTGGACTTCTTGCCACTAACTACGCCCTCATAGTTGTGCGGCTTGCGGCTCGTTGTCTTGGCGATAGGCAGAAAGACCATACCACAGGGGATGCAGTTAAAGATAATGCCACCGGCGATGAGCATGCAACCTTGAAGGTAGAACTCTTCCACGAGGTACTCGACCAGCGGACTGAACACGAATGTGCCTGGAGTGGAAAAGGTATACCTTTTCTGAGATGCTAAATAATGTTTGGTTCAGGGGTTTATGACATGTTTAAATATGTTTTAAGACATTTCTTAATTAGTGTAATTCTACTTCTAGAATTATGAAATTATATTATGTTTTAATTATTGTAATGCTAAAATTGATATACTTTGAACTAAACTAATAGTACCTATAGTGTATTATAAAACCATTTTATCCTTTTTTGCATGTTATGTAATATAGTAATGCTATATCCACTATGCACATCTCCATGCTTCCATATAATATAATACCTTAATTATCCACATTTGATAATCAATTTATACACAATCTTCAGTCAATGTGTACTCTGTTGATATCTCCCTTTTTACATATCTTCAATTTTTTAAATTTATGATTTAGATTTTAATTGAAAGTTATTTTCATATTTTATTAATGATGATAAATCAGACATATTTCCACTTTTCAAAATACACGGGAGTTGGATATTCTTAACTTCCTTTCGACATACTTTCCTTGTAAAATTATTAGATCTTTGAAAATAACAGCAAAATATACACAAATTTCAAATATAAACTAAATGTAATGATATTCAGTGAGCGTTCATTACTATTTTACACTACCTATCTAAGAATAGAGTGAAGATAACTACATAAAACAATTTACTGATCAAAGCAAACTTTATTCCAATGAACTAAGTAAAGTATGAATTTCATTTGTTAAAAAAAAGGTTATAGTCTTTCATTTAATGATTGGTATATTTATCAGAAGTCTCTCTAATTCTTACCAATGCCAGACCCACAAACAGCAAATCCGATTGCCAGGGCCCGTTTCTTCTCGAAGTATATTCCAACCGTAACAATTGCGGGAAGATACATTAGCCCGAATCCAATTCCTGTAATACAGAAACACAAGTCAAAGATACGTTTAGGTTTCATTTTTGTAAACTTTTTTTATAAATATACATATATATATGTATATTTATATGTGAATTTTACCAAAATATATTTCAGTTCTAAATTCGAAATCTATAAGATAATTTACTAATTGGAAAGTTGTAAACATTCATAAAAGTTAAATAAGATTATATATGGAAAAGAAACATTTCTGCTTAAATAACATAAATAACATAAAGTATTATTCAGGATCGTTATACGTACAATATGTAAAGCAAGTTTGATTATTCGACATTTTAATATAATATCGAACACATATTGTATTTTTATAATTGAATATTTTATAAAGCGAATTTTTAAAAGACACAATATTTGGAAATAATACGTTAATAATTATTAGGTAATGTGCCAATTAATCTAACAATGTAAATTATCTATTGTCATCCTACTTCTTATGTGTCTGCTTTATCGCTTTCACGGTAATAAATCAGACGAATATCGGTGATACCAAAGGTTGACATAAAAGTATAATGCACAACGCATTAATAAATTCGGGTTCTAAGGATTAGTCAAAGAGCATGATGCGGAGCGCTACACAAACATTCTAGAATTGTGCAAATTAATGATGAATGTCCCCAATTTCAGATGAAATATTAGCCTCTTAAATACTTTCATTCTTGAAAGGTTATACATATACCTACATATTAGTATTTCCTTGTTAAGTAATCAAAGGAGTTGTTAATCATTGGCACATATCTGGGTCATGTGTCATAGTGCAAAGTATATTTAGACAATCACCTGTATTTTCGACAACAATGCCAGTTTAGTATTAAATAAGAATTATTTATGCCCATTTATGCATGATTAAAAATTAAATCATTAAAAGTTAAAAATTAAAATTAAATTAAAAACCATATCATATGGCAGTCTAATTTGTGATTACTAAGCAAGAGAATGTATAAAATATAATATTGTTACATTTTCTTTGTTACTCGTACGTATTACTGAAAAGAAATATATATTTTTATAACTTTGAACGTTATAATATGCACATAACAACAACTAATGCTCATATATAATCTTAGCATATAATTAATAAAGTTAACAGGAAGAGGATTCTTTCCAAATGTTACCTCATATCCAGATAAACCCTTCCAACACATAATTACTGTGTTGGATAACACATAACACATTCAACTATACAGGTGACGCGACCTTTACCTAAAGGAAGTGTGTCATAATTGAATATAGACATGTAGCTATCTTATATAAACTACCCTAAAAGCCTAAAAGCATGCAAAATTGAAGAATTTTCATCTAATCACCCTCTTGCTGCTTATATACAGTACTGTCTCACATGTCAATCATCTCACGACCAGCATAATTTTTTAGCCTCAATAAAAAATTCTACTGAAATTCTGGTTACATTTACGTGTTTAAGTACAAAGAATATTTCTTTTTGTAAATGTAGAATACTGTTTTGTTACTATTCAATTGTGTTTTTAATTATAAAGCAATATTAAGCTTTGAAGAATATTATTGTATTACTATTTCTGAAAAGCCACTATGGTGTTTAGAACAAATCTAAAATATGCCTAACATATTAGTCTTCTCTAAGAGTTAGCAACAAAAATATTCTAAAGAGTTTCAATTATACATACATAAGCTTCAACAATACATCTATCAAAATAGTATGTTCAGTATAAAGTAAATAATCTTATTTGTAATATGCATAAATATTACAAATTATGTGAAATTACAATGTTTCATTAACAAAGGTTGTAGAAAAATATAGGTCCAGAGATTGTTTCTGAATTTCAATGACAAAAAATAAATTATGTACACAAAAATAACATAATATGATATTTTATTTTTATCAACTGAAAAATATATTATCATAGGATAAAAGTTTTATAATAATAAAATTACTAGGTATGATATTATTCTAATTAGAAGATTTAAATTGTAACGAAAAACATTGCTAATAATATATATTGCTAATATAATATTTATCATGCATTATACAAAGTAATTTGAAATATAATAATACAAAGCTACAATAAATTAAAAGCACGGATATCATCTCTTTATATATACCTAATATTATTATTATCGGTTGAATGTATAATAATTGCAAGAAATAAAACAAAGTTATTTCGTTAAATCAATAATCCAACTTTCCAAATTCATCGTAAAGAAGTAAGTTCATTACATACAAACAGAATACACGCATTGATGCCTTCAATGGGAGAAATCTATTTTTACACTTTACTCCTTCAAAGTTATAAATCATTGAAAGACATGAAAACATAGTCAGACAAGAATCTAACTCCTTGACTGAATAGCGAAACAGCTGTAGATTTTCGCTCTGTCAGTTATAGTTATACTAAAATATATACGATTTGGATATTATGTAGCATATACAACGATGATATATTTTCCAACATAGTCTCCTATGTTTCATACACCATGTAAGAAAGAACTAAGGATTTCAAATTTAACAATAATCAATGCTATTTCTTTTTATATCATAAATTAATATATTATATTATTTCGTATTACAGTAATATGAGGCATCTCATAGAATTTTAAACACATTACTTAATTAAATAATCTTTGGCGTTCGATATAAATATAGAAATTGTTACACAAACTATAGAATTTACTTCAGAATCACGCTAAATATTGAAAATATTTAAGCTGCTTACAAGATAGTAGAAAGTGAAAATATTTTAACCATTTTGTTTAAACTCTACAATATATAGATCTCTCATATTACTTCACAGTAGTATGGCAGGAGGAGGACTGAAACAATGACCCCACCCCAAACTTAATTAAGCCAAGTGTGGGGGCGTATAGGTGTGTATGTAAATGGCGCTAAATTGAAATTTAAAAGTGTGCGTGAATTTTAAAAAGTGCGCGAGCCATTTAAATTTAAATACGCAGAAAATTGTTTAATTACCGGAAGATTTTATAATTATGCGGGATAAAAATTTAAACAAATTAAAGTATTCACGCGAAAATTAAATTTGAAAATGCGTGTGTAAATTTTAAAGATTAGTTAATTAAATAAAACACTTTTGCACGTCATTCAAACCCGTAAGGTAAGAAAATTATGTTGCTATTGTAAGCATACATGTACCGATTTAAACAAGTAAGGTAGCGATTTCCATATATTCAATGTCTCTATTCATATATCCCACTACATAGTTTCAATATTAAACATGGATGAGATTATATATAAATTTTAAAACATGCGTCTTCATGTTTAAAAATATGGAATACTTACTTACTAGTGTATAAATAAAGAGAGATGGATTTGCGTCTACGGCATAATGCTATTATGATGGTAGTAGTGCCTATACTATGTCTGAAAAACACTTTTGTTGAGAATTTACTTTGGAATCGTAATAAACTATTTAATAAGCAGCTCCTACGCATTCACTGGTTCAGTGGTTCACAATACAAACCGCCGGTTGACTTGGATGTATTCGATAGTGTTCCTTCAGGGATTTAACCGAGATACCTCATATCTATATGTTTTAACTTTGATGATGCCCGGTTATCCGAAGATACATTTACTAATGCTTCTTCTGTTATGTAAACTTTAGCCCTTGTAGTGAAATATCCAGCTTGTTATAACTGAATATATGTTTCTATGGATTCTTAGCATGCATTTTAGGGATTCATTTAGGAGTTTGAGGATTTTTAGCATACATTTAGGGAATAATTCAAGAGTTTAAGGAATTTTTGGCGTACCTTTCGTGAATCATTTATGAGTTTAGGGAACTGACAATCACCTCAAATAACGTCTTTATGAAAACGGGGATTCAATAAGAACTAGAATGCGCGCGCAAGCGTGTGAAATTTAATTCTTATTCATTGTATTAATTTTAAAAAAGGCGTCAGACTGGTATTAACTAAAAATTGTGCCTGGTTTCTGACAGACTGCTACTAATTGCTTTCGATTGAGATGAAGCCTTGTGAATTTAAATGACGCGGGCAAATTTTTATTTTGTTAGTAGATGCAGCAGTAATAATAGGATGCCCAAGTTGAATAAGGAATACTCTAATCGAATGCAAAATGCCATAATCGTAATCTACACCATTGATGATATGGGAATCACTAACTTACTTGTTTAAATTGGTACGCGTACGCTCACATTAGTCACATAAATTTCCTGCCTTGCAGGTTTGAATGACACCACGCGCTAGTGTTTAGTTTTAATTTTTTAAATTCACACGCATTTTCAAATTTAATTTTTGCGTGATTACTTTTATTTATGTAAAAATGTTATCCCGCATAATTATAAAATCTTCCAGTAATTAAACAATTTTCTCCGTATTTAAATTTGAATGGCTCGCGCAAACTTAAATTCACGCGCACTTTTAAATTTTAATTTGGCGCCGTATACACTTACGCACCAATACGCTCCCGCACTTGGCGCAATTGAGTGGGGGAGGGTGGAGGGGTCTGTGTTCCCCACCTGGCCATACTACTCTTCACAATAATTTTAATTGTTAATATTTAACGTGTTTATGTGGTACTGCATAATTATATACATATTATATAATCATGCCGAAATGTGTGCTTAAGAATTAATTAAAAATAAAGGCTATATATATTAGGTAAGCAATCTTTTCAATATATTCAATGTAATATGTTTTATATAGATTTATAGCATGTACCTACTTATAAGTAATTATAGAGATAGGTGCATGATGGCTCATGGAATTTTCAACCGTCGTAAGGGAAATATCTCTGTCTGAAAACTAAATCAAAATACAATGTCATTTCTTTGCAGCTTAAATCAGAACGTATTTCTACACTTTATATTGAAAGGATTTCAATAAAAAATCAAATGTTCATTGAATTAAACAGAAAAGTAGTTAGATTGATAACATTTATTGTACTTATTTTTTCTATTGAGTAATGTAGATTTTCCAAAAAAAAGTATTACCTTTTGATTGAAGGACTAATCGTATTGCGTCAAAAAATAACTATATGTTAAATAGTCACCATTCCAAATTGATATAACGAATGAATTGTGAAATGCTCTTCGGCTTTATACTGCTAATAACTAATATATAATTAAATCTTGCATACTAACCGCAGAGGACCCCGGCTGTTGTGAAGAGGAACCAGAGTTGAGAGCAGAAGTACATTCCAGAAAACCCGAACCCGGATAGGATGGCACCGGCGATTGTGACAGATCGGAATCCGAATCTATCAGACAAGAGGCTCGCTATTGGACCTAGAGTCGAGCGTACGTGTGAAGAACGATAAAAAAAGGGGTTTCAGTGAATTCACTATATTGTATAGTTTTAGTCTATACTATATTCTAAAAGAGTGCCAATATTTTAAATAAACATTAATTACTACAATTTTATTATCAAAAACACTGTAAAATGTCTGTATTCATATTTATTAGTGTAATATATAAATACAATAATATACTTGTAAATTACTTGTAATATACTCAATAATTATACAATAAAATTGCAAATTGGGATTAAAATAATAGGATAGAATGGCATCAGCATATTAAAGAATTCGTAGAACAATTTTTAGTCTAAAATTGATGAAAATTAAAAAAACGATACAGCATTACATTTTGATGTTAAAAACCATTCAAATAGAAGAACAGGTTTTCTATTGATAACAGAAAAATTATTAATTTTTTAATAATGCCAAACAATACTATAACAATATAACAATAATAATGTAACAATTATTATATTTTTTTAACAGAGACTATAAATATAACGTTAAAAGTAGTATTTTAACGTTATACATATTTGTAGACTCTGTTCCTATTGTATTTATTAATGGTTGATAATGCTTTAATGTACGAAACGAAACTTCCCAATAAATGATACTTTTATCACTATTACTAATTTCTATATAAATATTATTTAAAAAATGCAATTCTATAATTTATAATTATTAAAGTATTTAATAAAATTTGTAAACTAATGAAATATATTTGAGTGAAATGTTTTAATGAATGATAAATAATAATACTCTACGAGTGGTTGCAATTATCCCACTGAGTTTCATTAAATAAACAAGAATATAATCTCAGAAAGTATTCCCACCCTTCTTTTGCGAACTAACTCAAAAACGAAACGGAAACTTTGATTAAAATATTATCGCTTCGTAGCAAGTCTCGATTATCAATAAAAAGTCTATGCTTATAGTAGATAGCGGTTTTACAGAGCCAACTGAAAAATTACCACTTGGGATATATTTTTAGCAGTTAAATTGAAGAGGATCAAGTCGAAAAAATAAATGTTATAAACACTAATGTAGGCTGCTACAATATTGGTGAGAAAAGTTCGTCTGAAAGGTAAAAGTAAGTCATATAGCGTTTCAGAAATGTTGTTAGTATGCCTTCTATTCTGAATGTTATTATAGTGGGGAATAGAGTTTTGGTAGATATATATCCCCTATCCCATGCTCACACCTTTGAGGGCTTGAGGCATAGAGAATTTATTGACCCGGCAATTCCGCCATCTAGCAGTAACTTTCTGGAGAAGAGCTAACACTAACCAAGTTTTAGATTCTTGAATGGAGGCTGCGGTTTGGGTCGTCTTTCTGCAGCTTACGATATTATTTACAGAAGGAATATTAGGAAAATAAAAGTAGGTTAAATATATAGTATCGAAAAATAAAACAAATATTATTTAGTAATCAATAATTATGATTAACAACAATGTGCATAAATTTATGCTACAAAAATAACAAAATAATGCATGCACTACACAGCTCAAATAGAATTTATGTAGATAGGTATACGTAATGTCTTTGACCATCTATGTCTAAAATATCAATTTATTATTAAGCAAAATGAATTAAGTGACCTGCGGTGTATATAAATTCTTTTTATTTATATAGAAATAATATAATTTAAATATAGGGTAAATTTAAGCATTTTCATCAATACAATTTTATAAATTAAAACTACATCGTATTTTATGTAGCTGCAGTACCGACAATAAAGTAGTTTATAGGTAAAAATATATATTCTATTTATACAAGTATTAACATGCACCCGATATTATGTAGGTTTGTATATAAATAGACAAGTAAGGTGAACATAATTTTGCAAAGATTAGGTTATGCTGGTATATGGTTAGAAATAGACAGGGAAATGCAAGTCAGCATGCCGTGATCAAAGATTTTACCAGAAAGACACTACAAAAGCAGCATAAACATGGATTACATATGCTGAATCGTAAGTCATGGCAAAAGATATATATACTGAGCATGTGGGTGTATACACTCTTTCATATATTAGTTTATTATACAGGTAGCTAGATAAACTCTGTAACAAGGATTACCTTAACGGTTTGTGTTTATGTGTATCCCAATTTAATTTCCAAAATAGCACATTTGGCCATACGAGACACACATTGAATCAAACAGGGTGGATTTTCTTTAATATAAGAGTTGTGAAAACTTAATTGTATTAGTATGTAAGTTGAATGTTGATTATACAAGTTTTTGTTTCGGTTTACTTGGGTGATATTAAATTGATTTATCAGACCTTTTTTGGGATAATCAATTTATAGTATAGCCTCCTGTAATTCTAGTTATTATCAAAAAATATATGAAAAATATATTGTGTAAAACCAGTAGATACCTAAGATATACGTAGATGAACAATAACATTTCATGAACTATTACCGTTTGTATACAAAGATCGTTAATAATTCCGTACCTCGACTTACAATTATATGGGATGATAAATTAGTGTACAAAATCCTTAAGTTTGGAAGTTAAACATTGGATTTTGAACGCAGTTTAGAGAGCTATTAGAATTAACAATCTAATAATGATTTATTACGACTTTAAAAATAGCTCAACATCTTAAAATCTTTTGAAACGATTACAAGTTGCTTTTCCAAACTGTCTCCTTTACGATCAATTGTCTAAATGGTTCACCGAATTTTACCACTGTCGCAGTCTTTGGAAGATGAGCATCGCTGCTGAACGTCTTAGGCGGTCCTGAGCGTTAGCTAGCCTCTTCTCCTCGGTTTTGTCAAAATATATTTTTTCTGAGAAAATTTTTTAATATAATTTTGTTCTATTTTGATTATCAATAAGAACTGTACCTAGTGTCTGAGTCATTTAAAAGTATACGTATTTTATATTCTCCTATTTCTTACCCTTCTCTCTCCTCTTATCTCTTCCCTGTCCATTTCTATCTTCTCTCGTTCTTCTCATAATTCCCTCTACTCAACTGTAACCTCTCCCTCCCTCTCATTCCACTAGATCCTTCAGAAGAAACCAACTTCCACTCCCACATACCTGTAGCATAAGTAAGTCCCACCATGACAGAAGCAAGCCAGCCCACAGTCTCCCGCGATATTCCATAGTATTGAATGTAGTGCGGTGTGAGCACACCGAACGAGTAGGTCACCCCGTCGGCAATCATGTGAATCATGAAGCTAGAAAATACCACCATCCAGCCCCAGCCCCCGTCAGGCGCTTCTGATGACACTCGCACAGTCGGCGCTATTTCCACCCGCTTCATCCCCGCTCCAGCACTGCCACCGTCACAACCAACAGGACTGTGGGCCATTAATGACTCTCCCATAGGACTCTTGTCGTCGGACAGCAACAGATGGTCCGCCTCCCTCATGACATGGTTACCGTTGGAAATTACAGCCGCGTCACCCTGTGTAAGAGGCACTACCGGATCGTCCTGTGAAGTACAGTCAAGAGAAAAGGAGCTGAGTAGATGTTCACCGCCGGGTGGGGGCACTTTGTTGTTCCCTGAGCGGCCCTGATCTTCTTCGGGGTAGTCCTCTTGATCCTCCGAGTCCAGTGCCTGATTCTCGTTTTTTTGGAGTTCTATCATCCTTTGATCAGCCAGCTGTTTTTCAGATTGACCAGTAGACCTCCTATACGACGAGAATTGAAGTGAATTTGAGCTAAAATGCATTTTGAGCAAATTTTCTATAATTTTAGAACAATTTGTTACTGTTTTGCCACAAAAACGTTAACAACATATCCATAATCGTAGAAAAAATATACAATTTAGTAATTTAGTGAAAGCTAACCAACCTATAATCTAAAATTATTATAAACGCAGTATAGTTTGATTAACCTATAAGTAAATATGTCTATTGCATGGATATTCTACCTACCTTGATATAGAAGGAGTTATATTTATAGGTAATCATATATAATATGCATCGTATATAGTAATTGTAGTAGTAATTAAAAGACTAGCACGCATACATTGTATGAAAACACAGTACGCTGCTAACAGAAATATTAATAATAGTGTTTCTTCGTCCTTTGTTGTCAAACTGTGTATGATTATAACAGCTTAATAATATTACCATGAAAAGATAGATAAAAAATACTCACGACTGGGTGGCTAAAAGTGAAAGTGTAACCAATTATATAGAGAGAATCATGCGGTATAAGCATGATCAATCAGGTTTTTTGTACATATACATATATATGTATATATACTTCAATCAATAATCACATGATGTTGTCCTTCAAATAGTACACATATTTATTTATAAAGCGGTCATAAAACAAAACAGTAAAACTTTAATCACAACAACTAAGCAATATGTTAATTAGGTGATTAAATTATAATAATGATTTCATAATTAAGTCTTACTAGTTCATTATTTTAAACAACGTATATCTTTAAAATACATAACACAGTAATTAATAAATTTTAAAGTCATGCTCATAAGTTCAATAAGTTCATACTTATTGTTTATAAAGTTCAGAAAATAGAACAAGAATTATCCCCATTTTGATAATGTCGTATATTCAAGAAAAGGTTTATAATTTTTAAGCAGAACTCTAAAAAATATGTTTTTATATAAACTTCTATATAATTTTTAAAAATGTAACTTTTTGAACACACAGATGAAAGAGGCATCAACGTGAATGATGACTCACCAGTAAATAATACCTTGTGAATAAAACTGGTATGCCAAATCAATATAGACTACAATTATAGGACTACATAAGCGTTTCCAAAAAGGGATCTAACCTTAAAGTAGAATATTTCTAAAATGTGTAGATACATATATATACTTCTGATTGTAAATATAATGAAGAAATATAATATTATCGTTTAAAACAGGAATACTCATCAGACTAAAAAATCTAAAAACTTTAATCATTTACGTTATGATCACACCGAATTAAAAGATTAGTTTTAGATATGCACACAACATTAAAAAATAGTATATAATGACAAAAGATGTGTGATATATTTATACATTGCATAATACCATCAGTTCTATAATTCCATAAATAGAATAAATGAAAGAAATTTTCCAGACGCTTGTTAATTTAAAAAACTTAAGATGCACATAATAAAATGTTAGAAATACGTCAAAACCAACTAAGTAAAGTTTACTTTTTCTGTGATTATTTTACAACAATCTTCAGCTTGCCAAAATACTAAGTAGTATATCTGTATTACATTTGAAACTAAAATAATGGAACTATTTCAAGCATTAATAAATTGTATATTTTCAAAGACCCAAAAGTATATGATTAAAAATAATTAAAAAATATTATAATATCTGTTTATAAATTACTAAATATAATTATAAATGTAAAATTGGAACTATACTTAGCAGTGAAATTCATTTTACAAATATGTACAATTTATATTGATTAGATTCATAAAACGAATGAATTACTTTAGAAACAGTAGGTAATAAAATATTAAATGAAGAGAAAAAGTAAGAAGTCCGAATTTCAATATAACAAATGACCATGTTTTGTATTTAGCTTTTTTTTACGGGTGACCCAACAGTTGTGTCATAAAAAATTGCTTCCCCCAGGAGGTGACCCACCTGTTGGGTTATGGCTTTATAATGTGATAAATGAAAATCTAAAAATAATTAAAACTGAAATCAATGTAAATTAGTTTTAGCTACCCTCTGGGAGAGCGACTATTTTTTACTATAAACACTCGCTGCACAAAGGGAAAAGTTTCTCATTGGTGTTGAGCTCGCCTGTCTCAATGTACAGATTGATAGAGATTAGAGCCAACTCGAATTTGATTGGTTAGTCATATAACGCTTGTTCGTATGTTATTTGGGGTTTTATGTAGGTAGGTACATTTATGGCGGACCAAAGGGTTCACACAAGTATACCTATTTTTTTAAATGAATACATTTATTATTAAATACATACATTTATTATTTAACGTTTTTACTTAATATTAAATGTATTCATTTAAAAAAAGAGGTTTATGAAAATAACTTTCTATATATAATAATTAATTTAGTATAGATGAAACACATGGGCGTACGCAGTATAGGGCGCGCACCCCCCCCTTGAAATGCTCTAATATTTTAAAAGGTTAATTTAATTAATACCTACAAAAGTAACCGGTAGGATGGTTCACGAAGAATTCATAAGTTTTATGCGTATATAGATTATGATTGTATGTACCTTGATAGCAGAGTTATGTGTGCAGATTCCTTTCATACTTTCGTACTTATTTTAATGAATGTCAGTAAGATTATTTAC
>JAYRBW010133402.1:0-15754 GCA_036023295.1 Invenusta paracnida
TTAAAAGTATATTTCTCTCTATCGTTATACCTGTCTAATGGTATATTTTTACTAATTAAACTATATTTCTTCAATATTTGTTATGTTTTTATCTGTTTTTGTTAGTTTATTCTTCAATGGGAAAAAATTAAATGGTCATTATGCAAATGTTTTCTGAAAAATTAATATATGTTAAGATTTCTGTTAATTCATTAGCCAATCAAAACCACTGAAATTGCCATACACGCAATGTTACACAGTTAAGTATAGGAATATTTTAGATTGCCAATCTAGTGTATATTTAAGATACAATATCTATGGTTATTATATAGAGTGCTGATTTAGAAGTCTATATAATCAATACACGCTTTAGTGCAACGCACTTTAATGACCAGGAAGCGTCATTGCAGTATACATATGACTTAATTGTTTGAAATTGTCATAAACTCGTTTTTTAGGAATAATTTACAGAAAGTTGATAAAGCTCACTATAAGAATAGTCAAAAACCCAAAAATGGTTTTTCAGATATAGGAGTGATGTAAAAAATTGTATTTTAAATGTAAAAAGTTAAAACTAACCTAAAAATGTTGTTAACAACAAATGTATATATATTTATTAATATACAAATATATATACTTAATGTATACTTATAAAATAATAGCCGTATGAAAACTTTGAGTAAGAGGAAATATGAAATAGAGATAATAATAATAGTTGATTAATAATATTGTTTACTATACGGAAGAGAGAATTATAGACATAATATGCTTATAATCTTCTATAAAGCATTATAAAGAAACTAGGTTTATACATATTGTTGCGTAAATTATGTATTTATTTTTATTTATACATAGATTGTTACGTGTTTTTTGCCTACTCAAGTCACATAACTTATCATAAACGTTAATTAAGAAATCATATATTTGAAATAATTATGTAAGCTATTGTAAATCATTCGGAAACCTTTACGATGAAGTAATATTTATGCTTAGCTTGCCCATATACATTTAATAACTCAATTTATATTGAGTAAGAATATATATATATATATATCCTTATTGAAAACGTAATATTTTTGTTATTCTTGATTTTTTAATTAATTTGACAAAATGTTTACGCAAATAGGATTAATTTTAAGGACATTTACTTAAGTCTGGATTAAATACTAATTAAGTGAAGAAAAATTAAGTTTAAAAACATTGAAATTAAAAGTTGCTTAAGAGTTTTCTAGCTAGATAATGATAAATAATATGCTATTATTTAAACGTTTGGTCATTTATAATCATTATATTTTAATATTTGTATTTTTACAGTTATTGTATATAGAGCGTTTTTATTATCAATTCCTTTTATATTAAAAGTATTAAATACATTTTATGTAGGTAATTCAAAATATACATCTTACAAAAATAGAGTAAATATATATTAGTTAAGTTAATGAAATAAAAGAATGCTTCATTAAACAAAACCATATCCAACTTTATATCCAGTTATTTAAAAAAATGAATGTAAAATATAAAATATAAAAATTAAATGTTTCTTCGTCCTAATTCCATTTGTAAGAAAAGGTAGCCATAAATTTATAAAAAATCTTTTTTGTATATTTAAAGTATGCAAGTTAAGGGAAATGTTGAGATAGATAGTCTTTTATAAATGTTATATATAACTTTGATTTATATTGTTTTTAGAGCTTATAATGTAATCTATAAAAGAAGATTTTTTTATCATAAGGAGATACCTATAACTGTAAGACATGTATGTACAATGTGTGCCGCACTTTTAAAACTATTGTAAAACCGTTTTATAATTTAATATTAACTTAATAATAATCAAGAAGCACACACACACACAGACATTACTGAGTGTTATAAATTTACATTGGTACATATTTACCGCGAAGCTTATTTTTATTAAATGATGCACATTTTGCGGTTAAACTTTTCACACATATGAAACCCACATTATACATGTAGTCTTTGAGTAAATAATTGACCCTTTGTACTCTGCACTATAGAATTGAAGAATAAAATATTACAAAGTCAAAGCACGCGGTGTACTTAAAGTCCGAATGACAATTGTGCATTATACCTGAATCGTATTATTCCTAATGTAAAAATTACTCAGGCTTGTTAAACATGCGCCTCAATAATTAAATTCCATGTTTGACCTTATGATTATTCATTTCGTATCATAAGTTGGATATGATGTGCATTACAAAATAAAAACACCCAGGAAAGCAAATACTAAATATATTAATTTCTATACAAACATTTTTAACAAAAAAGTGTTAGATTTTTTAAATAATTGAATTATTAACTTTATTATCAAGAAGATATAATAATATTGTTGCAACAACATGTCATATACTTTTTTATTATAATTATATTATAGATGTTTATATATTGACGTAAACTATTGACTAAATTATGTCTACAAATTTATTTACAAATAATAAACATATACCTATATATACGTTAACTCGTTTAATTATTTTGCTATATATTAATATTAGAAATTGACCGCCACTATAGCTGATTCATTGAATTTCTTTCAATGCGTAAATTTAGTTATTAATTGCAGACAGATTTACAAATATATATTTAGACGAGAATATTGTTTAATTATGTCAAGTTTATAATAAATTTGAACATTAATATCTAATAATGTTATAGCATTTTTTAGAAATGTTCAAAAAAGAAAAAATCATGATTAAAATGAATTAATATATTTGTAAATTAGAGAATATATGTTTATATTATTAGGTATTAAAAACTACACAGTTTATTTTACATAATTATATATATTTACATAAAAGTAATTATTGAACCAGTGAACATATATTTCTCATATATATTATTTACCCCCTATTTACGGCTGCATTTTGCGATTATCGTTCTAAACGATATATGTACTAAACGTTATCAATGCTTCTAAAAATAAGTTTTCTCGATAATGACTTTATCCCTTGCACACGATTTTAAATTATGCTTTCGTGTGCCCCATTATAGCATTATATACCCTGTATATATTCCATGTGACTTAAAATACTTATCTATAGGAAAGAAAATTGGCGTATATGGTATATTTATTTGTAATATAAATAACTATAACATTTTACCATATTGATATTTCCTTAATTATGAAATTATATATCACGTGTATGTGCATCAGAGTTCCAATAGCTACTTAATTTGTAGTTTAGCAAAGTATTGGAGATAAGAGAGCTCTTTATACATTATTAAACGCAGATGTGTGGAATTCATGAAAATATTGTTTAATACTTATATAAAATCGAACAGTAAGTATGTAGAATTTTTTCTATACTTTCTAAAAGGCCAAATGAGCTATATATCTTTTATAATTCAAATATAAAAATAATATGCAACAATTTAAATACCTTAATTAAAAAAAAACATTTTCGACGATAAATTAGTTCTAAATATGTTCTAAAAACATATATAAAAATATATAAAAACAACAAAGTTTTGACCTGACATTTTGAAAATTGTAATTTGAAAAATGCTGAAATATTTCTAAATCGTATAAATACTGCACCAAGGTGATAGACAATAGAAATTAGAACTCAATTTACAGTTCAGATAACGGTTTAATTCTATAGTTTTCTTATACGCAATAATTAAAATTAGCTATACAAAATGCGATCTGCGACCTTTTTCTTGGTGTAACAACTCTGAAACGCCCACCTTAAATATGTGTTTTGGGAATCGTAAGTTGATTAATAATGGCACAGACGGCTAACACGAAATAGTATTAACTAATTATAGAGAAAATATGAATTTTGGGTTAGTGTGACTTTACATACATACATATATGAGAATCCTCCCACAGAAACATAAGTTAATATATCGTTTTCTCACAATCTATACCTATTTATATAATGGAATATGTATAATATACATTAGATGTAGTGCCAGTATAAATTATATGTTCGTTTTTAAAATATACTTAATAAAAGTGCAATTTTATTAAAACTTTAACCCTGCTGGCTAACTGGTTGAAACACTCTCTTACATAATTCATATTAATAAAAGTATATAAATATCTATACACTTACCGCGAGTGTATCAACTAATTTTTAAAATTATATTGTAGTGGAAAAATAGTTATCTTGGACGTAATTAAATATATGATTATCATTTTCTGATTTACCTACGTTTCTTGGGCTGCGGAAATTAGTTTTTGTCATCACTTAGATATAGAACAAAGTTTATTTACACTAAATCAAAAAGTATCAAATATACTATGCATTTTTGTTGGCATATGTAGTCAATAGTGAATAAAAAACATTTCATATAAATTCACCTATAAACCTCATCACAAATATGTCAGTCATATATAAAGTTATATATGTTAGATTTTACATAGCTTTTAGTTATGACTGATTATTTAAACAAGAAGAAAGTGTGTCATCAATTTCCACCTAATATTATTTAAGTCTCTTATTACTGTATTTCATATATTTCCTCGAAGCTTCGTCATATGCTTAAGTATGATTCATAATATTATGATATACATAGTTATGTATATGTGGTTCCAATTTCTTAACCAGTGAAAATATCTACCCAGTTTTCTCTTCAATGATTGGTTTAAAAATAATCCCTCCCTCTATTTCTTTTTTGTTAAATCTTTCTTCAGATCCTTTTAGTTTCTTCACATTAACTCCCGTCCCTCTGATGCTTTCCTGTTAATTCCACCAACTATAAACATACCGTATGCGTCGGTTTATTTCTAAACACACATATCTATTCTTAACTCAACAGCGATTTCCTCTTCGCGCACCCCTACTACACTTATCAACCAATAGAATTCTGCAGTTCGCAGATCTACTGTGACGTACAGCTTACCAACAGGCGACAGCGTCTTACGTAGAGATATAAAACGGCTCACTGGCGTGGCTAGCTTTAGAAGCAGACGTGTCAGGCGGTCTTATTTGACTGGCAATTGTAATCAATGGTTGAAGCTTTTACTAGTTCTTTGAATAATTCAACCACCACGGAATCGTTTTGCGGAACTCTACCTGTCAATACTAATAACTGTAAGTTTTCCACTTTTAACGTAAGATAATGACAATCTTGACTTGATTATATCGATTTAGTGTATACTAATATAAATAAACTTATTTGAATCGTGTCATTTGTTTCCATATGCAGGCAGTATGCATCTCGAAGGTGTTGACATTGATCTGGAGACTTCGACCTCCGCTGAACGCTATCTCCCTTGGAAGGAACAAGCCTCTGAGACTTCTGAATCAGCCGGGAAGACATCTCCAGTGACCAGCCCCGTTTCTTCACCACCCACACCCGCACTTGCCAGCAGTAAAATGACCCAACGCAGTGTTAGTCGCCGAGCCTATTCCCCAGTTCAGCATCGTCCAGTCGACGATCAATACCACCAAATTCCCGACAAGGATGACACAGAAAATCACTTTGCCGAGGCAGATAATTGCGGCCTTTCGGCGCTACCTTGGCGATGTGGGGTGTCTGAACTGCCTTCGATCTCTCTGATGTGCAGTGAGGGTACATGCCCAAGTCTGTACGAGCCCTGTGAGCCCTCACTTAGCTATCCTGAACAACAGGCCAGAGTTATTCCTTCCAAATTCGAGGTGGTTGTAGACGACGGTTATATCAGCAAGGCGACAAACGAGGACCATCTTGAGAGCGCGCCCGTTGAGGACGGAAACGGTACTGATGACGGTGCTGCCTCGGCCTCCCTACGACATCTCCGGTCCCGACGCCACGAATACCTCTCCCAGCACCATAACCACGTTTTCCAGCAGCACAGTCACCATAACATTGCCTCGGCACCGCACAGTTCACGTGCGGCCTCCCGACAACATCTAATTACATCGTCTGCTGCGGCACCGCGGTTCGTGCTCAATGGTGAGAACTGGAAGGCAGAGGAGGAGACGAGTTGGAGGCAGCTGGAAGTGCGCGTTTGGACCTGGCTTGATCAGGTGAAACCTGAGGAGGTGAGTGCTGAGACACCAAAAACGGTAGACTCGGTGGAAGTTGATTGGACCGATGATACCGACTATTCTGATTCAGAGCTCAACAATCTCACCATCACATCGTCTATTTTGCCTCCACACTTTATCACTCAGTTGTAACATAACAACCTTCCTCCATATAAAATCTTGACTAGAACCCTCTTTCTCATTCACAAATAGAAGAAGACTTTTCAGACTTATTGTGGAGAATCTCGTGTCAATCATTAACCTCATGGTTGACTCCTTCTCTTTCATTTTATGTATATATATATATATATATGACTATCTTCTATTATTCCTTCCAGAACCTATGCGCGATCTTTTAAAACTGTTATACATAACATTAGTAAACTTTTTTCAATTAAGTTACTGAAACTGTTTTAAAACGAATTTTACTTTTTGTATCGCGTACCAATCGGTCTTTCTTTATTTATCAGATGAGCTGTATGTCCCAAATTCTGTGATTCCAAATTGTAACCCTAGTCTGAACTTTTTGCACTTTTAATAAATTTGTAATTTAATATTTCACAGACAAATCACTGTATCGCAAGTTTAAGTGCCAATTATTATTATTGTACAACATTGAAATCACATTGTTTTGTACACTTGACATGTTTACTCTGTATGCCGTCTTTCATCGTGACTGAACAGATCATCTTCCAGCAAAAGCATATCGATTTATTCTTAATTTATTATAGTGTATTTATTTTCATTGTACAAGTTTCATACAATTGCATTCGGTGTTATTCTGTATAAAGTCAAATGTTTCCACATCATATTTCATGTATAGGAGGTAAAGAATCATTGTATTTTATAATTGCTATTATAATATTCCTATCAAAAATACACTCCTATATTTTTATTCTTAAAACATTTGTTCATATCAATTATATCGTTAGTTAAATAACTGGATATAGTCCGGATAGACTCTGTGTGGATTAGATATTGAAAATTTATGAGCTATGCTAATAATCGAAGTTTTTTAATGTAATGTATTTAAATCAAAACAAAAATAATATTTAAACAATCGATACTAAAGTTTTTTTGTTTTTTAAATAAATAATCACAATAATTAGATGTTTTAAACAATTAAAAACAGAAAACTTAATTTTTAAATATAATTTTATTATCAAATTTTGGACGAATGTATTATTTTTAAATAAATAGAGCGCATTAATGTGGGTCTATTAATTGATACTTTTCTTGTTTTGTTAAATCAAATAGTTGTTTAAGTTATGTTCGTTTCGATTAATATATTTTGAGCACCTCCAATTTTTAAACCCACTCCCCTTTAACCTGTTGTAAAGACAGATAGTGAAAATTTTCCAGAAAATTCTACTTGAGAAGAGTCTATATGGCTATACCGTGGGACTGTTTGTTAAATGTTCTTAACAATACTCGCTAGTTTTGTAACTTGTTCGTTCTAAAGTTCACTAAATACTTGAAGTCTATTACGTCATCAAGAGGCATGACATTATCACAAAGAAACTTTAATTTGTAAAGTGAAATTTATCATTTTTGAGGTATTCCAATTTTCTAAATCAAATACTATTATCGTTTCTTAATTGAATTAATTGGTATACATTGATTATTATAAATTAATTATTAAATTGAAGGTACTTATTTTTAATCAACTAAATAATTATGTACATTGAGAATATGGAAAATTTGTGATAAATGATAATGTGAATTATACTGTGCCTATTGACAATAGATCATAATATATGTATATATAAATATATAGAGAGTAATACATACAATATAGGCGCATAAACAATATTTTTAATTTGTTTTAGATATGACAAAGACTCGAAAAATGTAATTGCACACAAGTTAAAATTTAAGTCCTTCCTTTGAAATTAAATCTCCATTTACGTGTATATGTAATTAAGTCTATTTTTATTTCTTGTTGCTATGGCAGCACGTTCTACTTTCACACCTGGCGCAAACAAATTGGTGTATATCAACCCGGAAAGGCGTAAGATAAATTAAAAGAAATTATATCTATATATAGAAAAGGATGAGATGATCAAGGAAAATGCCTCATTTTGTGAGTGATTTATAATAAAGAAACGTCTTGTGTTGGGTTATTAGACTTCTTCGGATTAAAAATATTGAAAAATGGGAGTATTTATTTTGGGATGCTTGTGAGAATTCGTGGAGGTAGGGTACCTTATTTGTACAATAAAGAATACTCGTAAATGCTTTTTATGCAGAAAAACTTCAAATATGAAAGAAATGATATTTTGTTAGTGTAAAAAATTAATGCCTATTTATTCAGTTTATTGACCGACTCAGTATATATTTACATATAATTATGTCGAATGGATGTGATAATAATTAGAAAATAAGTGTAAATTGATGTATGTAAATGTTTATAGTCAGTAAATACATTAATGTGGAACTGGATGTAGTATCAATACAATCTTTTTTTATTGCGCTTGATGTTCTTATGATCATGTATTTTGCTGTATTAACAGTTATTGTAGGTACTTAAATTATTTTCTTATCAGTTAAATAATAACTAAATTTATTTTTCTCTAGTTTTAAAATTTTTATGCAGCTGTGTCTATAAGCAACTGTAAATATGCAGATTTCATAAACAGGTCATTAATAAATCTGTCTGCATTTATACATAATTGCATAATGAATAAATTTATAAAAATATCAAAAAATTTAAAAATAATATTATTATTCATGGTTTATTTTTGTATTTGTTAAGACACTCTGTTCATGACTTAGGATCAAAAAGAATATAATATTTTTACATAATATGCCACAAATATACATAATCATAAAATTAAATGCATTTAAATAATTATCTAACAGGAATCAATAGATTTTACAACAGAACATTATTATCACAAAAATAAATAGATAGAAACTACGAACTGAGATATTTTAACAGATCCAAAAAAGTTTTGACTATATTGCTATGATGCACTTGGGTATTTAATTTACGTTTATTGTACTTAATGTACAAGGATTTCTAATTTTGTTTTCAAGAATATGATATATATATATATATGTGTGTGTATCGATTTTAAATTTATCTAAAGAGAAGTTATTACATTAATTAGTGGTTATTAATGACGGAATACTCATGTAATTATAAATATTTAATACTTTGATATTATTATACATAATAATTATAATTTTCAATGGTGATTTCTTTCAATTTCAGTGTTAAACATATGTATTGTAATTTAATAAATTTTATGATTTCTGTTTATTTCTGCCTTAATGTGTAAAACAATACAATACAATATATATATATCAATAGGTATATTATATTCTTTTCAATCCTAATTCATTATACATATTCCATAATATATTATATATTATATGAATATTTAATAGTATGCTATTGTATTGAATATGTATATGTATATATATATGTAAGTGTAAATACATTTATTTTTGTTTAGTTTTGTTCTCTAACTTATATGCAGCTATGTCTATAATTGGTTACATAAACAGACTTAATAGGATATCAGAAAAACATCTGTATTTCTACATAATTGAATTATTTAAAATTTGAATAAAAAGCAAGCTAAATACTATTTGTGCCTTAGACTGTCTTTGTATTCATATAGCAGTAATTAAGTACAGAAACATAACTGATTAATCTCACGAAAGAAATGCAAGAATTTGAGGAGATTTCTATATAATGTGGAAGACTGGTTTTCTCATAATGTAATGCTTCGTGTCTGTGTATATGTGGGTAAAGAAAGATACAATTTTGCAAATATAATATGTATACGTTTGCATAATTGCATGTCTACTCGTAAATATATTTATAGTTAGTCTTAATGAAAAGAAAGAAATCTTTTATATGAAATAAAAGATGCTTGAGTGCTTACACAATAAAAATAGATGAATTTATTTATTTATATATACCGACTGTCTATTATAAGGAGAGCATATGAGGAGAATAATAGAGTATATTATATATAAATAAAAAGCACAAAGCGCTATTATGAGAACTAAAGGCCAAGCATTTTAGACATTGAACTATATGCAATTATTCGCAAAATAGCGTGATAATATTATATTATAGTATTTGCAATTGCAATTGCATTTGTAACAGTAAACACGAAAAAACGACAATAAATATACAGCAATAATTTTTATGCTCACGCGTTAGTTAAGTTAATTGAAAAATGTCCAATTTAGTATTTTTGGTGTTTTCAATTTTCTATTTTGGCTTAAAATATTATGAGATTTTATGTATAATATACATATAATACATAATCATTTATTCAAATGGTTATCTAGTTAATTAATATTGGTGTAAGTGCCTCAATTACTTTATAATTATATTAATAATTATATAATATATTAATGATAAATGAATATAATGTATATATTTTATGTATTTTTATTGTAAATATTTGTATAAAAATGTTGTTTAGTGTACATATTAAACCATTAACTTTTAGATTTTAAATTATAATCTAGTAAGTACAACATAGTTAAGAAAAACAGGTTAATGGATATTTAAATAATATATAGTACCTAACAATCTTTTTTAAAGAACAGGTGAAGCAAAGAAAGTTTTACTCATTTTGATCAACGTTAATAAATTATATATATCATATTTATATTAATATAGAGATTATTGTAGTTGAATACAATATGCAATGGATAGTAACCCAAAAACTCTGTCTGTAGTATAAGTGGTTTAACTGAAACTATTATATAGACGCTATATCTATTTAATATAATAGTTTAATGACCTGAGGTGGGTATGATTTAGACTGTGAGCTATACCTACCAATGTGTGATCTTTCCTGACTGACGTAGGCATGGAACACTTGTTGGCTGCCACTAGAAGGGGTGTCGCTTTCTGCGAACTGTTCTCTACCAGGACGTTGGTCAGTCTACCGTATATGTGTAGCATTATAACATATTTACCAATATATAGGTGCCTACCTAATGCACATACTTTTAATACGGTCGCACTACTAATTTTATAGTAAACTCTAAATATTATGCATGAAATATTTTATTAAGTGAATGGATTTATAATTGGAAAAGTTTTGATTTTTCCGCGTACTGAGAAAAAATTTTCCCTGTACTTTTACGCGCTTGTAAGACATACTGTAAATAAATCCAGAAATAAATAGATTATTAACGATCAATAACCAAAATCAATAAATTTGTGTAATTTACTAATTATACAATCCTAACAGTGATCTTTTCTGCTCTATTAAAGATATTTTCCTTGAAAATAATCTTAATTTTAGAAAAATTCTCGTCAGTAGATATGCATACCTGTCAGATTAATATCTCCTCATTCTGTTCATAAGATAATCAGTAAACTTTAGTATACTAACATCTTAAAGTCCTTGCTATTTTAATTAATAGATTCAGTTTTACAAAGTCTTGTCGTATCTGTAAAAATAATTAATAAATCCATACCGTAACTTAATAATTTCTATGATAGCAATTACCATTTTATCAATATCGGTTGCAACTCTACTCATAATGGTCACTATATCTTTGTTTTATCAAGTCTAATAACTCTAAATTGATTCCTAAATTTTAACAAAAATATATTTTTGTTTCTTCTTGTGTTTATTTAATTTTTTGTAAGACAGCCTCTAACGGGAAGTGTGGTGGTTGACGCACCTTAAATCGGTCTAAATCATCATAGTAGGTCCAAAGCCCCAGTCCCATAGCTGGTAGTTTTATTTGATTACAAAAGGATCTGGTCTGTCTCTGTTGTGCTCTCTGCCTGTCGGACTTGATAGCATTTTAATTATAGTCAGCAATTATTTGTACATTTTCCATTCTTTTTATATCCATTGGACTTATCTTGCAGTTAGTATGCAAGACGAATCTGACCTTTTTAGATCGAGATATTTTTTAACCATGTTTTTATTTTTATTTCTATTTCTACATTTATCTTATCCTTAAGATGTATTATGTTATGATCGTTTTTAGTGTTATTTTTGGTTTCTATCAATTAATTAGCAATGTTACTGTTCTTTCTTTTGTTATTGTTTTATGTAGAAAGTTTGAACGGTTGTTTTACATCTTCCTTTAGGCTCAGAATTAGTCTGTCTCCTTTTAATAGTACATGCTTCAGCAATTTAATAATAAATATTTACTAAGCTTATTTGGTAAAACAAATTAAAATGAACTATATATATATGTATATGCTTTATGTTTTTATTTTGCCTTTCTTGACTGAGGTTCTATGATAAGTTATCAAGTATGCTTAATAAATGTGTAAATATAGTTCAAACGTATAATAACATATTAATTTTTTAACACTAAGTAATTACGCATATGCATATAGTAGGTTGAAGACACAATACACTGATATTTCACCCTTGTATTTCGCTATACTTGTCTAACGACATTGTGATTGATAGCGCAAGACTGAAGACAAATGTTAACGTCAGTACAAAATTATTTTAACAAATGTAGAAAACATCGGTGAAATACCACACAAGTGTATTGTACGCTAACTGAAATCATAAACTGTTTTTAATTGTTTAGTATCCATTTAAAAATGAAAATAAATTTAGGGAAGCAAATTTTGTCCATTAGTTTAACATCATATTCTTCCATTAGAATTCTCTTCAGAGAATTTCATTATGCGTGTATGTTACTATCATTAACTCTTTTCCCATTTGACTAGGTCACAATTGTAAAACAATGTTTTTATAATGCTTCTTCAGTGTGAATGATTTCATGTATATAGTGTATTGTTTTTCAAAATACTAATAATCTCATTGGTAGTATAAATTATATATAATATATATTTTATAGCGATATCTTTATTTATTTCAGTGGGTGAAGTTTATGGATGTTACAAAAGTAATCAGAGTGCAGAAATATAGGTTTAAAATATGCTTTTTTGAAATTTTGAAATTTACTTATGTCGTTTTGACTAGCAGTAGTGATTACTTATTATAAGCAAAAATTGCCTCTATAGAAAAATATTGTATTACGGAGATGTATATTACTGAAGAACAAAATGAAAAATTTATGAATTATATTTTCTGTGTATTTAATTATATTTTTAAAGTATGTGATAAAATAATACAATACAACAATTTCACATTGGTTTAAATAAATTATTCTGTTGAATTTTCTAAATTTGTATGGGTATATATGTATTTTAGGAGATAAAACTAAATATTAGAAGTACTGAGGCCCAAAATTATTTTATAATGCTTTCTATAGGATTTGATCTGTCATGCATATAAACATGTTAAAAATGTATTATAATTGGACCTATAAACGGGGCATCAATATATAGATCAAATATGATGTCAAAATTGTTTGTTAAAAAAAAACATATTGTTACTACATATAAGAATGTTTGCAGAAGAACTTTTCAAAAGTTAACAAAAATCGAAACTTTTGATAGAATTATATAAAAAGGCAAAATTGTTTAAGTATACATGATGTTAAATAACTATAAAATTACAAAAAATGTGCAGACACCTATAAGTCAGTCGTGCAATATATAATTATGTTTTGCTGTAAATATGATATTTTATTACAGGCAGGTATCATAACACTCCTTTTTAGTTTATTTAAATCTTTATATTACACGATAATCTATCTATATACTTGAGATAATTATATATTTATAACCAATCGACGATTTAAATCAGAAAGAAACAAAGTGTGACACGTTAAATAGCACAATAAGTAAGTACTTGTACCCTACCTCCGGTTTGATTGTATCTTGAATGTTTACAAGCTCATGAACTTCTATATGGTATACGCACGGTGCAGCTGATCTAAAACTCGAAGTGTTCAAGTTAAGACACACCCACCAAGATGCTAGTCGAGGGAGTGTGTAATTATAGTCACGCGGTAATAAGCAGATGAGTAAATATTTCGTTTTCGTTAAAATTATATATATTTTCATAAATATATACGAGTAATATATAAAAATACAAATTGTGAATTATTAAACATTAAAATAATGCAATAAACTAATGTAAAACATTACAATATATGAAAATACAGTAACATTAGAATTAAAGAATTTTATAAATATTTTGTATTTTCGTATTTTGGAATTATTTTCTTATTTTTACCTAATTCATAAATGTTAATGCTCGTAGATAATCACAAATAGATATTTTCTTTCTGATAGCTTGAAGAAAAAAATACGACCTAAGTTCAAAATAATTGTCACTATGTTAGACTCATATATTTGATTAAAAAAACACTTAAAAATGAATAGTCCAATTTGGCTTGGTCCTTATACTTTGCCAGTTCGTAAATTGTATTTTTCTGATGTACATAAATTTACATCAACATTAAATGTAGATAACTATGAGAAACATATACAAATATACGCATTTTCTGAGGTATTGATTTGCATTTGTTACCTTTATAATTATGTTAATAATAATAATAATAAGGTTAATTCGTTTTTATTAAGTTATTATAATTATTTGTGTAAATAATTGAAATAAATTGCAAAATATATATTAAACAGAAAATGTCGAAGAAAAGTATGTATATCTAATTTAAAAATGTATATGACATTAAAAAATATAACAAAAGAATAGGAGAATTCTAAAAACTGTTACTTGTGTTGAAACTGATAAAGAAACTTAATTATTTAATTATTTAAATTTTAAATATTTATAAAAAATAGTCATTCTTTTGTTTGAAGAAATAGTAATCAAATCGGGATAATGTCATATGAGAAATTTCTGAGAATTTTGTGCATAGAAAAGCATCTTTGTGTATTATGCTGATAATAATTAATCAAACAATTATGCCAGTTACTAGTAAAGGTAGTTTAAAGAAACTTTTAGTGGTGGCCTTAAAAAATCAACGCATTTAAAGAGAACTTTCGCTAAAAAGTTCTAAAGGTATATTTACGCATATTTGAAGTGATTTCAGTTTTATATTTTTTGAGGGGATATTGTGTATATAAAAAATGTGTGTGTGAACTAAAATGGGGACACTGAAAAACTGTTGGATGTATAGGTATTTGAGTCTGAAATGAGATTAAGTATAATATGAGACGTATATTAGATATGTTAAAGTTAAATAGTACATTAGATTCTTTTGTTTATTTTTGATGTCGCGCTGAATCGTTTTAAGGACATATTTTACATTTGCTGAGGTATTGTTCAAAAAACAATTTTATGTACCCAGGTATTCATAAATTGCAACATTGTCTTCGGTAAAATCCATTAACAATTTTCATATAATGATATATCATATTTAAAGTTTTCCAATTGTCACTGTAGTTATTATATAAAATTTTGTTTGAATTTATTTTTCAAAATAACTTTAAAAATATATATACATTTAGTTGCGTTATAGGAGAAAAAAGTAATTATGGATTTTTCTGAATATATATTCAAGGCCAACATTACTAGGTTTGTTTATATATATATTAAGGATATCTATATTTAAACAATATATGTACATATATGATTACTGAAATAAATATTTGCTTCTTATATGAATGGCAACCAAAATTCGAACAGGTGCCAGTTTATGTTTAATGCACACAGGAATTTGTAATTAATTAGGCAATTATTGCAATGTACAAACGTTGCCTACATATAAAACTAGATTTTTTAAACTATCTAAATTGAAGGAACGGTATATCCTATAAAAAATATGTCTGGCCAGTATTATAAATAAAAATATTTGACAGATATATTTTTAAAAAGTAGAGGTAGTCTAAAGTTTTAAATACATCTAATTCGTTATAACTTACACACGATAATGAAGTGTGCAATATACATAGATTTGCATCTGATGTA
>JAYRBW010133413.1:0-15752 GCA_036023295.1 Invenusta paracnida
GTCCAATGAACCAGTCAAAGCAAAAAAACCTTCTGAAGCAATTTGTTCTAGGTATTTTATAATTTTACTGGACTATTCCTGTTTGGCTTCTATCCACTCCCATTTTTATGGGTACAAATCCACTTTCCAGACAAATCTCACACTCTTGAACACCGGTTTCGTGATTTTCAGGATGTAGACACAGTGTAAAAATCATAGGAACTTGGAGACAACTACTGATGATTAAGTGATTCATGCCGAAAGAGGTGATCCTGCTGTTTTGTTAAACTGGTTTATAATTAGAAACAATTTTAATTAGACTGTGTACGATACAGGCTTAACACCAAGACTTGTGTAATTGCATAAAATTATACATGATAAATATACTTTATGGATAATTAAATAGGCATTTTCAATATAATTTCTTTTTATATCATTCATACCAACTAATCTGCTTATACATGTACAGTATGGATAGTTGGCAATCTTTGGTTGCGGGACTGTATAAAATAGCTTATCAGTCGCTACCTAACATAATTTACCACTGGAGATATTCTGCTTAACCATCTTACTTAAATGTAGTTAATTAACTAATTATATTAATAGAAAATGCTTACCATTAACTTTGTTGTTGTTTTAATTCTATACTTTTATACATATACTGAATATTATATTTAAAATACGTAGATTTTAGGAAATATGTATTATTATTGTCTGTTAATAATAATATAGGCACTAGATGAGAACTAATTTTGTAAGCAAATTTTGCTATTAGTGAATTATCTTATCCAAAATATTTAGAACATTTTTAAAAATCACCTCTCAATTTTTTGCTCATTGTTTGATTCATTTATTTTTTAATTTGTTTATAATTTAATTATTATGACTTTTAGTTAAATATATTGAAATACATTTGTATATATTTTATAACGTCAAACCGTAACACAATAAGGAACATACGAAGTATACATAATTATTTAAAATAAATATAATTTAAATATATTTCTGAAAATATAAATATGACAATATGGATATACATTTCTTTATTATTATTATTGAAACATTTTATTCAATTTACTACATTTATCAAACTCTATATATTCAGATTCAATTAAAATTGAATTAAACATATATGTGTAGGGATATACATACCTACATACATGCACACAAATAAATCTGTTACTATTTATACACAAATCCTAATAGTTGATAACTATGTATGGCAAATAAAAAATGTAAAAATATGAAAATTACAAAATAGCTATATAAATATACATAGCTTGCATAGTTAAACAACTTCAAGGTTTTCTCCATCCGGATCGTATGTAGCTTTATGAGTATCGAAAAGAATTCTCAGTGCTTCAATATATTTTTCACGTAGACGATAAATATCGTCTGTTGTTGGGTCACGAATTTGTTCGAATTCAATTGGTGCACCAACTGTAACGACGAAATGATGCAATAAATGGTGATATATATAAGGGACAATTTAATTAAACATTTTCAAAAATAAAAAATGGTTAATATCGGGGTACTGTATATGTCCGGCACTGTATATTATTTGTCCCAAAGTTTCTTCCAATCAAAATTAATTGCAATTTTTGTGAAAATATAACAAAAATAACTAATTATGACAGAAAATTATTATCAAGAACAAATTTCTACAATCGCATGAATTAAGAATACAATTAAAATTATAAGTACAAACATGTATTGGTGAGCAAATTATTCAAATAATACATAATGTGAAAAAGGGTAAGTGTTCTAGCACATGAAATAAAATGACTAATATATCTGCATATTGTTAGATAAAGATATAGAAGATAAATCTATTTATATGGTGATTTAAAAATTGTGTATAATATATATTAATACACTGAATAGAAAAATCCATGTGGAGTAATTCAAATTAGGCAAAGCTATATTGTACTATATACGTTAAAAATATGTAATTAGTATTTAAAATTAAGTAAATAATACAAACTTTAAACTTGTATATGTATATGTTCATACAGGTAAGTACATTCGCTAAAAAGTACAACTTCTATTTATTTTATAAATATTTTCACAAAATAAATAAATATGTGTATTATAAAAGAAAACAATTTTTAATAAACTGTATTAGTGTTATTATTGTGCCTTACCAACTGTCGTAATAGGAACTCGATACGGTAAGACCCAGTTCGCAAAAAATAGAGGAGGTGAAATTCCTAAAACTTTTGTGAGGGAATCTTGAATATATCGGACAATACTTCCGGGAGCATTAGGGACTTGCTGATATTGTCGTGTTTCGTTAAACGAAATGCAAGGAACTAGTCGAGCTCTATAAAAATAAATGTATATCAGAATGTAAGTTTTTCGATCAGTTTATATTACGATGCTACATATATGTATATCTATTAATTTTTATTATATTAATAATAGAACTTTTAACATAAATATTTGGAATATAGCGATGTAATTATATATATATAGGAATGATCACATAAACCGATTTATATTTATTATGCTGTAGATATAATTTAAGTTATATCTGTATAATTACCGAAAAAAAAATATTCATAATTTATAAATATATATGCATTTCTAGATACAAACAATAAACGTAGTCCATATAAGACAAACAATTTTAGGTATACAACTGCGTATCAAGGCAGGTTATTCATATGTATAAATGTTTTATCTTATAAAAAATCTATATTTTTTAAATTACTATTGAACACATGCACAAGTTTGTCAATTTTCTTACTTACAACAAAATGGCAATAGTTAAAAACATTCGAATTAAATATGTATGAAATTATAAATATATTTAAAAAACATATTAAGTTATTGTGGGAACATGAACAGTCTGAAAAACCAATTAATATACATATTCAACTAAAAGGTTATTTACATATATTAGTGTAATGATTATACAAAAAATGTTTACTTTTATTGATATCATATTCATCGCGCGTTAAATTTTCGTGAATAAAGATTTTTTAATTTTAATAAATTTGATGAAAATAGGTAGGGAAAAAGTAGTATTAAATATTTTGATTAATTTAGAAATATATATTTTCATACGATTTTAACCTACGTAAGTTGTCTATAATAAATAATTTATTGCCTGTATATCTCAAACTGTTTTACTACATACACGATTTAATTGCTCTCAGTTTTTAATTCAATCTTTTTCATAAGCTTTCATGTAGTAAATAGTAGTATTAGACTGTATTCAGAATTAATAAGAGTGAACACACTTTGCATTACTCTATTGTTATTTAGTTCAGTTATGAATGTTGCAATTTTTTGTTATAACATTATTATTATTATTATAACATTACACCATAATTGTAGTTTACCGACCCTGTTCGCAATGCGACCTTGACAAAGCCATGATGATTTGAAATGTGCACTCTGTACTTTCCAGGGTGGGCATCCAGTGCTTCAGGCGCACCACCAACAATCAGACAGACCAGATTACCTCGACCTTTGATACCGCTGCACACATACTCAAGACTGCGCTTAGTTACTGCAATTGCACCTGAAATGTAAATATATGACGCCATGCTTAATACTTAATAAAGACAATTGGAATAAGGTATAATCGCACAGGGAATTGAAAATGTATACAGACAAGGGCCTCAATATGTCTCGGAGATTTTAAATACAATAGTGCTTATTTTTTCATTTTCATGTAAAACACTTTAAACTTATTTTATATAATTGTTGTATACATTTATTGATTAATAATATCTTAACTCTATATATGTACCAGCATTGGCTTTGATAAATAACTACATTTAATATTCTTTTCTCTCTCTATAATTTCGATGAATATTCTATAAAAATGCACACTTTTGTCTTTTTTTGGAATTTGCATATAAATTTGTATAATTTTTAATCATACATCTAGTTGTCATTTTTTATAATCTCTGCTAATATATCATGTCATGCTTTATTTAACAATCTTCCCTTACATCTTCCTAACTTTGGAATATAAAAACTCGATTAAAATTATATGTTATAACCACTTAGTTTGTATGTCACTTTTAAATGATCTATAAAATGTTGGAATTGCAAAGTTAATTTATACATTTTACGCATAAGTATGTTTTAAACTTACTATTTTAAAATTAATTTAAAGGAATATACGAATTTAAATTAATATATACTTAGGTATATGCTTCTACAGATATGAAAAACGTATATTCTTATCTTCACAAGTACTATTTTTGACAGTTGATTATTCGATCATTTATATATTTTTGCATTGATTTGTGTTATATATAATCTTTTATAAGTACTATTATATTATTGATTAACGTTAATAATTTGTACTCATGAAATTAAGTAAATACAGAATATATTACAGATATCAATTACTAATTTTTATAGTTGGTATTAAACTGTAAGAGAAAGCGTACCTAGAAATTATATAATATAAAGAGTTTATATACTTGTATGTATAGTAGTGGTGTATGTACCAAGTTATGTAGTAAACTTATATTGCAGTAGTTCCTGGTATATACTTTATATATGTATTTAGCATAGTATATTAACAAGAATTACATAATTTTACTGCGAGGAACACGTGAAAAGATATTGAGTGCATAAAATAATATTATTATCTATATATATATATGTACATAGTATATACCACACACATAATTAATTTAATGATACAAAAGTATCGAAAAGTGAATGCAAAAATATACAAACATAATACATATGTATGTGTGTTAATATTATTAAAAAATACATAGGAAAACAATATAGTTATGGGATGCAAAATATAAACTATACCTAATGGAAGTTTATATAATAATATGTAGGTATAGTGACATTGTCTTTTGTTTATCGTGAGAATATAGTTAACAAATATAAAGGATGGTTATGTTTGACTGGCATTGAGTCTCATTTTTATTTTCTTCACAAACATATTACATTGGTGTATATTAACATAACATTTTTCTATTTTAGTTTAAAATTATCACCAAGCAAAAAACGTTCATGTTTAATAATTAAACGTACTTGTTTTATAAAATGTAAGTATTATATCTACCTATACACAATATCTAGACATCTTTTATAATATAAAAATTAAAAGAACTTGTCTACAATGAGTTGAGGGTGTATATGGTAATCGAGCATAATTTTAGCAATCAGTACGCACCTAGTCGAATTAATAAAGAATATTTATCAAACGTTGACAAAACAAAAATAATTTAAATTTAGCTGTATCATATCATGTGGGTATATTGGTGAACATTCACTCCATTAATTATGTTAATACTCGTGCAATTATATGTAAGAGCTGTCTTAATTATACACTTCTCTAGCATTTACTAAATATATGTGTATATACTTATATATTATCTATTTATAGCTCTAAAAATGTTTTGGAACTTTTTGTATATCATAATGTACTGTATACAGTATAATGAAGATTGCAGACACGCGGACAAATTTTGTAAAAGGATAATAATATAATATGGGAATGTACAAAACATCAAAACTCCAATAATGGATCAGAAAAGTATATAATATATATTTAGGACATACGCATATTTATTTATGAAATATGGCGATTATTTTTTCCCCATATTAAAACTGCATATTTAAATAATACAAAGACATAAATCTGGTAACTTACCTCCGGACATAACATAGTCTCTGTATATAGGAAATCTAAAATGACCCTTAAGAATGCTGAGATGTGATGTAATTCCGGGAAACACCTCAGAAAACTTGGTTCCTTCAGTACAGAAATTGATAAAAGCTCCAGACGCCAGTACTCCGTGGGGATGGTAACCCAGAATATAATTATCATCCGGATTAAGGTCCACAGTTTTAACAAGTCGCATCGGAAAGTATTCAGCCATGTGTCGCCAAACTGGAAGATCGCGTATGTAGGCGAATTTCCGTCCCCCCTTCTCTGGAGTGTGACGATCAATAAGAAAATATAGAAAATAACTTACTGATAGAAACCAAAATTTTGTGAATAGCAAGTATATTGCAGTGCAGAGAAAAATAGGACCCATGGTTAAGAATGTTAAAGTCCATTGTAGGACGCTTATCACCTCCTTTCTTTGATTGAGAATTTTCGTTTTCTCAATTTCTGCACTAGTCATACTATCCCTCATTTTAGAAGACAACTTAAACAGCGTTTGAAATGTGAAGAAACAAAGTAGAGAACTTTGCATAGACAACTGTTATATGATCCACAATATCTAGTGTATGGGTACGTACATAAGTCACGAACATATGTAGATAAGAAAGGCTCTCATTGAGCCTAGTTTCACTACAGTGCAGGTGTTTAACACCGTCCACATGTTGTGTATAGTTTAATTGCATACAAAAATATGTAGTCGAATTATATCCACACTCGTAATACTTACCTTAATTATTTGACTAAATATGAGTAATTAGTTATGTATTACATTTGTATACTATAGTATTACACAGACCACAATTAAATATTTATATAGCTATTACATATAGCTACTAGATATATAAATATTATTGATATTTATTATAAATTGACGCTACTTATATACTTACATATACTTACATAATATGTAAGTAGACAAAGTAATAATTGGAAAAGTTATAATAACCCAAAAATTCGGTTTGTTAAAAAATTTATTAAACATATCATCTACTACTATACCAATACGCTGTACACACGTTTACATACAAGATTTATGGGTGGTGTCTCATACATATTAAGGAAAATATCAGCATAAGGAAAAGCATAATATAATCATCATCATAAAAAAAACAGGACATAGCAAAACATATTAGCTTCTCCTCAATCTTAAGTATAGGAAATCACATTTTTATTGAAACATTTATAATTTCAAGTTTTAATTCTCTGTCATCTAATGAAATATAATTCATTTTTCAGTCTCAAGTCATGTCTACTATTTAAAACTATAATAGTATAAAGCAATATACTTGTTAACCGAAGCACATAATTATATCAGTTGTTTGCAAAAAAATAAAACGATAGATATAATTGTCACCGGTAATTTTGTATAAAAACACTTTTATAATAACACTATTTACATTGAAAATTAGTGTTTATTATTAAAGTCTATAATTTTAATGTACCGCAGAAAATTTTAAATCGTTTTGTTATTTTATATAACATATATATCATTTATGCTATTTAATTGATTATTATCGCCTCGAAAATTATTTTTAAATATTATCTGTTAATACAAAAATGTGTTATTTATTCATTATAGTCTGGAAAATGAATCAAAGATACAATATAAACTACATCAATTACTAACATAGTTTACTGAAAAAAACCCTGAAATTTGTTTAGAAAAATCTTTGTATATATCAAATTGTTGCTACCATCTAATAGAATGTTTAATTTTAAGAAAAGTACATAGTGATATTTCCATATAAAATGTGATCGATTAAAATTTTGTTATATCCAAGATTGAAGTTAGTTGAGGCCTATTAGTGCAACCGATTAGAGTTATGGGGAGTGTCTTCATCCGCTTCGACTATGAGGAAGTAATTTTCCAACTGCCGGAGGAAAAACTTATTCATTTTCTTCTAGTTTTGAATTGGCAAGGAGAATAGGTGGTATAGCAAAATATTCCATTGAAATTGTCAGAATATCATTACTTATTATAAAATATGTTAATGTACCTAATAATCATTACAATAATCCGTTTATAGCTGCCACCATAATTTTGAATCCTCTTTGATTTAGTAAAGGAATAAGAAAATAATGTTTCTTGGTAAAAGTGTATTTAGTACACAGATTTGGTGTATGTTGAGTTCAGTGTATGCTTAACGAATGGACAGTGTGACTGCGTGGCAAAGACGTTTACATATCATATGTTGTTTCATTCTAATGTCTTTGCTGTTTAATAAAACAGCGGCGTACGGTAATGGACTAAAAGCTGATCGATACATTTCGATTGATGTGTTGATGTCTCTGATTGGTTAATGGGTAAAAGCAATTTATCAAGATAGAAAGAGATGATGTAGCAGTTAGAAAGACTGAGATTGGTATCAAAAGAAAATATAATGAAAGCCAACACCGCATCTGAGCCATACACTTTATATGCGCAGGAATGTTATACGAGTCGGTTAATAGTCGGTTTTAGGAAAACGACTAATACAGACTCGTATAACATCCCTGCGCATATAAAGTGTATGGCTCAGATGAATTTACCAGTACACACGACTACACCGTAAGAAATTTTACTCGATTTACTAGTTGGTCAATAGTCGGTTTTAGGAAAACGACTAATACAAACTAGTAAATCGAGTAAAATTTCTTACGGTGTAGTCGTGTACTCGTAAATTCATTAAGTTATAGTTACACGAATATATTAAATTAGGTACATAACAACATAATAATAAACGCAAGTATATTTATGATTACTATAAATTTGATTGTATTATATACTACTTGTTGACTTTATTTATTTATTACCTATATTTAATAGAATGTTACATCCCAAATGGCGTGTGTGAAAAGCATTGGCCTGGCTCTGAGGATGCCCAAATGAAACGTGTACAAGTAGGAGAGCGACCTATTAACCACTCTCAATTTTGAAAGGACCTTCATCTCTTCTAAGACAGACTGTACCTGGTAAGTAAAAGTGTTTAGATTTTTGTATGTTCTTTATTTATTAATAGGTTATTTCAATTTTGTTTAAAAACGGTATGTATTTTATATTCCAAATGCTCGATGGATTACATTTACACATAACAAACGCTGATAAATTTAAAAGGAATAAAATTTATATTAATATTGCATTTTCAAACGTGTTAAACATTTTCGTTAAACATAAAACAATTAGTATCAACTAGAAATTAAAAATTTATATTTCGAAAAATTGTATTTCATGTCGTAATACAATATAACTGAATATTTCTATTTTTATAAAAAGTTATTATTACTATCTATTACTATCTATTATTTAACTATTATCATTACCTATTTTTTTATTATCAACTATAATCATTAAATAGTAATAATAATTATTACTATGTATCTATAATAATTAGATAGTTTAAATAATCTATTATAACTATAATCATATAACTACTATATTTGTTTTAAATTTTTGATGTTTAATTTACATCACAAATTTTGAGCTACCTACCTATTGTATTTCATTCTGCAATGATTTACTTGTTGCTTACTTAAACAATTTCCTGCTTACAATTTCTTATTTTGTTCCTGTTATATGTTAGCTGTCCAAAATTCTCCTCGAACGATACAGTTTTCAATACATTCTTCTGGCAAAATTTCAGTTTGACCGCCTGGAAGGCGAATTCGGTGTGTACCGCCAGAATAGTGGCGAGACCTTATACTACCTACGTCACAGTTAAACAAGTTCTACAAAGTGTTCGTCTTCGTCGAATGAAAGTTGTTGTTGACCTCGGTCTGAAAACAATTTATGATCATCCAACTGCAGAATGTTGCAAGGCAGAGTATACAGATGAAGAGTTACAATGGCCAACTCTCCAATTTTGAACAAATTGATATAAAAAACTGTAGCCAGTGTATATTTCTTGTATATAAGCGTTTTATAAATTGTTTTATAGTTTATTAAAAAGCTAGGTATGTCTACCATTTTATCCTGAATGTTATTTCACTTCAAATTGTCCCCATTTGACATACATTTCTATTGAAGGGTTCAAAATGGCATAAAATGTTACCATTTTTAGTGCAGCATACTTTTAATAACTGCATTTTTATATCGTTAAGGCGAATCGATAAGTATAATATTCACTCTATTACTTTGATATCTATGCTCAAAATTCGATTTGAAATTATCCATTTATATAAGGCGTGCATGAATACTTGCCGCTGTTCAAATAATGGTATAGAAATTAGTTTATTGATTTTCCTTTTTTCAAAGAAAGACATTTGAATTCAAATAATGCAGACTGAATAGCATTTCAACACATTATTTTGTTGTTTTTATGCACCTATATTCACCTACGAGTTATTATAACTAAACTTTCGGATTACTAACGGATAATTAAGATTCTTGGAAGGTGAGTAAAATACCTCCTTATATTGAACCGAAAAACACTCCTTATTCGTGATTGTGATACTATTACAAGATTACCACAGCGTAGTTAATTTCGGTAATATTATTTTGTTGTTTGGGGTGCATATACACGAATGTCATGCATAGACCTTTGATGATTATTGATTAACTAGTTAAAATCTACAAATATGTGTCAAAATAGACAAATATTTTATCGTGATCAATCTATATACCAACAATATTATCGTGATACAAAACAACTTTGACTATTTTTCATTACTTTGATGTTTAAAGTCGAAACAATGTAAGGAAGTATCAGAGTTTCTATTACATGAATCAATAATACAATTATATATAACGATTGTATATTCGTGATACACTTCTACACAATAGTTACAAATGTATTTTATGGCTAAATCTTTTTAATGTGATACATGGATGTACGAAAAATCGAATGCGCTATAAAAAGAATTATAACAATGATAATAACATATAAAAGTATTATTTATACTGAAATTTTTACAAGTTCTCATTCGTGATCAAATCTAATGATTTACATTTCCAATGAGAAACTTTCTAAATATTGTTCAAAACATTTTATCATTTATTAACACATATAAAGCATACACAGTTTTGCGATGTATGTAGTTTAAAATGCCTTATAAACATTGATAAATAATATATTTGGGACAGTATAAGGAAGTATAAATTATTTAACATTATTAGGGTATGTAAAGAAGAATTAAAACTGGATATAAGATTTTTTACTGCTGGAGCGATTATCGTGTAATTTGGCATATATTATTTTCGTTAAACCACAACCTTCCTCCATAAAACCACTTACAATATGCTAAATGGTTAATTTCTTATTCACGATCATAACTTAGTGTTTAGGTACAGGTATTTAAGTATATATATATTAAACGCCATATAATAGTTTTGAAAACTTAATTTATAAATTTCAGAATGTCAAAGCACAGTTGCAGCTTTTCATTGGGAAAAGACAATTATGATAATGAAAAAAAACAAAATAAGGAGAGAACAGAATAGAATTAACAATAAAATATATTGTGACAGACTGAAAAGTGGTCCAGCTAAAGCATTCAAAAATCGACAGCGAATAAAAGATGCCATATCAAGACAATGAGGACGAACTGCATGAGAAAGACATCTGCGTCAAGTAGATACTAATTACAGAAAAGTAAGTGGTCAGATATGGAGGACTAGAAAGGAAACATCTTTAAAAAAAAGAAACAAAAAGGGAAAACATGGAGAACATTGACTGGAAAACATTGTTACATCGAATGCTGCTAAATTTAAGGCATCTACTTCTCAATCAAAGTGTCATAAAATTGAACAACGTAATTCTGCTCTTCTTCAAAAGAATCAAAAATTAGACTTGCAAAAGAAAATAAAAGCATTACAACATGACTTGCGTGTACTGAAAAAGGAGAAAGGTGAGCGCAAATTACCCCACTTAACCAATGAAGACTCACTCTATAATGACCGAAAAAGTTGCAGCTGCAAAGAAGTATGTAAAAGATAAAAATAAGCAAAGAAGCAAGAAGTTGTTGAAAATAAGAGCAAAAAGAGGTACATGGTCGTACAAGATAGAACACTTCATGAAAGATGAATTAGTGCAAACCCTATTCCTGGTTCGACTGCCTTAGATAAAAGACAGCATAATTTAAATCGACGAAAAGGACAGAAAGCTGGAATGCCGGTGACAAAACGTGTCATGAGATACAGAATTTCTGATAATTATAAAGATTTCCAAAAAGAATTTCCATTATTTTCATATTCGGAAAAGACATTTGCTAAGATGAGGCCATTCTACATAATCCCAGCAAAGATTGGCACATGCAAGACCAAGTGTGTGTGCACGAGATGTTCCAATCTTACACCCAAATTATCTGCTTTAAATATGTTTCAAAGAAGAAATAACCTACCAGTAACTATTCATACAACCAAAGAACTTTTGAATATATCACTTTGTGAGTATTCTGATTTTCCAAAGTGTGAATGCTTACAAAGAACATGCAAGGAATGCGGAAGTGCAGCACTGCTTGATAATCAGTTTGATATTATGGGAAATCAATGTTTACTTGAACAGACTATTAATTGGTCCAAGTGGTCATATATAGAAGAGAAAAATAAAATAAAAGAACAAAGTTCATGGAAAAAAAGAAGTACAACAAAGTAATCAATGAAGCTGGGACAGTCGAGTTCCTTTTGAAATCTATTGTTGATGACATTCATGATTACACAATGCATGAATTTTGTATGCGATGGCAGTGGCGTCAATTAAAGACATTGATCTCAAATCTTCCAAAACAAAATGCACTGGTAATTATGGACTATTCGGAAAATATTCCCATGCAACTCTCAAAGGAGACAATTGCTTTGCACTCATAATCATTCAGTATTTCATTGTTCCCCATATCACACTGATAATCAAATAGTAATGGAGTCCATGAATATTTTTTCTGATGACAATAAGCATGACGGACATGCAGTCCGAAAATTCACTGAAGTTGTTTTGCATCATTTAAAAGAATACAGTAAGGAAGATATCAAAATTCTTCACCGCTTTAGCAACGGTTGCTCAGCTCAATTTTGACACACAATGCTGGATTTGGCTCTATTCCAGGAAGATGTCTCACCGTTTTTTTTAAAATTGCATTTCTATTACAAATTATGGCGAGATGTCTGAGTTTAAAAACGTCTGTGACGGTTTTGGCGACCACATCAAGACCCCATTAAAAACGCTATAATCAGAGGTGATTTGATCTTGGATTCACCACAGAAATATTCGAATATCTGAAAGAGAATATGTCTTTTGAACCAAAAGATTCAAACACTCCCAAGTTGCATTGCAGATCTTTTTATTTTGTAGACAGCAATTCTATTAATAGAAACCGATGTGTTAAAACACTAATAGCTGCTCATTTGTTAAGCATTCATTCGGCAGTCGGAATAAAATCTGGTCTCATTGGTTTAAGAAAACTATCTTGCTACTGTCACGAATGTCTTCTCGATTACCAAGGAACGAATTGTTTGAATAAAGAGTATGTTTAAAATTGAAACATTGTGGAAGTCAGTAAAATAACTAATGTTGAAGTTGGTTATAATGATACGATTGCCAATGTACAGGAGTTCCACAAAGTTGATAATGCTGTCAAACGTAAAAGAACAAAAGTTAAGAATCATTTGAAAATGTTGTCCAGGAAATTGAGTGATAAGGTCTTTTCTGGTGTATCTCCAATTGATTTCCATAAAATTGAAAAGAACAACTGGCTGCTTGTTAAATTTTTGGGAAAGAAAATGGATATTAAGTACTTTGTTGGTCAAGTAACTGAAACAATGTTAGCAAGTGACAAAGATGTTGAAATTAAATTTGTCAAAAGATACTGCATTGAACACAACAAAATCGTTTAGCCGGATAATCTTGAAGTGTATCTTATAAATTTGTCTCAAATTATTGGCAAATTAGCAAATCCCCTTTCTGGATGGTATGATGTTTTTGAGTTTACTGATGTTAATATCAATCAATGGAAGTAATTTTCTATTGTATATATACGATTTGTGCATTGTTCCACATCTTAAGCTACTCAAACTTTCAATTAAATATGTATTCTTATTGTTTGTCATAATTTCTCATTCGTGATAATGTTTTGTTGCTTATAATTCTGATAGTGTAACGATATGTAAAGTTGATCTAATATGAAATTAACTATTTTGTATAATTATTATTTTACTTTTATCATGGTCTTTATAACTGAAATATTAATGAGCTGAACATAAATTAACAGCTCTAAAATTATACCTAGCTGCAAATGTATATTTAAGATAAGCATTTTACCACATATTGATTATATACTGTTACCTGAATAATAGCTTAGTTCATACAAAGTATTTTAACGTGTTTTGTTATATAAAAAATAATATTTCATGAACAATATTTGAATATCAAGAAAAATTCTCATTCGTGATCAAATCTTACAGATGTACTATTAAAAGATTTTTTAATTTCATGAACATGTGTACAAAATACTTATTTAAAATGATAAAATGCACATGTAGCTATACAAATATCTTTAATTGGAGGGTTTAAAACAGCAAACATAAATTTGGTAACTAACTGTTTGCAATAATTCTTATAACCCAAGGACAAGTTAAATATATAGTTAAAAAAAACTCGCAAAAATCCATATTAAAGTTATTTCTTTGGTTGAATAGTGTTTTCCAAAATATAGTAAAAAAAAATCACGACTAAATATATAGCATATTTACTCCAAAATGTATATTTTACTAGAATTTAATCGAAAATTGTTGCGCCATGCTCCTACTATATAAAGCACTCCATTCGAACAACAATCAGTTTAATTATCGTCCCATCATGATTTCTCAGAACTTTAGGATGTGTGCCTTCGTTTTACATATGATACGGCTCAATATAAGACAATAAATATTTATGTATTTTTCAAATAAAAAATCGTCAAAAGTGGAGAGTTGGCCTATTGTAAGTCAATATAATTCATTTTAAGTATTGTAAGTCAATTATAATTCATTTTATGTATTGTAAGTCAATAATAATTAATTTTAAGTATTGTAAGTCAATTATAATTAATTGTAAGTATTGTAAGTTATATACTTAAAGTCACTATTATAAAATGTATTGTAAGTACCGATTCACTATCATGGTAGCATTTCTTTGCAGTCATGCTAATTACTTTGTAATTGCAATGTGATAATTACTTTGTTTTGACACAAAATTTTCTTAAATTGAGAATTATTGTGTCGATACTTTTGATGTATAATTTGAATAGGTATTTTTTAGAAATATATAACTATAACATATAGCTATATGCACATGCGGTCCATATTATGGATATGATGATAATGACTTTGTTATGGACATTTTATGGACAATTGTTATTGTAGCGATTAGATATAAAGTATTGTTATTGTAACAATTTTATGATGTGCATTAACTGATGCAAATTATGTGTATCACACATGCACCTTCATGCAATAATAGATGACATTTTCAAATGTAAATAATACCCTATCACCCTTTTGAATTAAAACTTTAACGCTCAGACAAAGATCTATTTTTGATTCACAATATATGATTTTGTTAACACTTACTTTGTTGTTACTTACCGTAAATTTGTGAAATTAAAAAAATAACTCTAACAAATTTGTAATATTAATAATGGTTTTTGTTAATTTACCACTTTAAATGTTTCGTTGGTTATTTTTAAAATATTCTGAGCTAATTTGTCTTTACTCATTTTCTTTTGGAAATATTGTTATTTAGTGAAATTAAGCGAAAATTGCACAGTCTTTACTTTATATTTTATTTCCATTAAGGTTTACATCAAGGTAACTTTTAATATACCTATATATTTGTTCCTTTTTCAGCTCGGAAATATGTTTTAAGTTTAGTGGATCATGATTCATTATCATATATATCAAACATGATATAATTATAAATATAATTGATTAAAGGCGAGTTGATTTAATTTTATGTTTCTCGTCACATGGACCTTGAAAAAGTGAGGTGGGCAGGCAGAAAAAGAAAAACAGGATTATTTCACTAAATTTTCAAAGTACCAATTGATAGGCAGTTCAGTAAGCACAATTTTAAATACTGACACACTTTTTTAATGTTTTCCATATATTTTGTAGTACATATTATAAGAATGTTAATGAATATAATGTAATAAGCTTCTTACCAGTTGT
>JAYRBW010133424.1:0-15752 GCA_036023295.1 Invenusta paracnida
TTATAATTAATTGTAAGTATTGTAAGTCAATTATAATTAATTGTAAGTATTGTAAGTCACTTAACATGTATGGTAAGTTCCGATTCACTAGGTAACAATATGGCAAATTATTATTGGTTATTCTACTCTCTGGGTTCTGTCTCTATACTTTTGAATCCATATTACAAATAGAATTTCAGACACAATATTGTAATAAATATAATTACTTTATGTAATTATAACTTTTTTAAATAATTATATGATACAATTCTTTTATATAGTCCATATAATTTATACAAGTAAGACAGGACCCAGACAATAATAGAATAACCCGATTTGAATTTTACTATTTCGATATCATTGGTCAATAAATTGTGTACTTCAAAATTTTGTTACTGGTTTAGCAAATTCTGTTAGTGGTTTAGAAGGCAGTTTATGAAGCTTCCATGAAGTTTAGAAAGCATACCTAGAGGAATACCTAATACTTGGTAATTTTCAATATCGATATATAATATGTACTCAATATATATATTTATAATATACATACATAATATATACATAATTTTAAAGGATTTTTAATTCTGCATTTAAATGAAGCAAACCAATTTTTTCCATTATTGTTTCATATAATATATTTTATATACTATATAGATAATCTGATAATTACGATTATAGGTATACCTAATGTCATCTCTATAGATAAGGTCCTTGACATTAATTCGATATTTATGCGCCTTAGAGGATTCTGGTCGTAGAGTAAGATTTAATTACTCTGTTACCCAGAAAATATTAACCGACAGACAAAATATTCTTCATTTAAAAAATATAATTAATTATCCTATTTTAAAGTAAATTTATTATAATTAGAAAATTTTTTAAACGTACATGACACATGAAACGTGTATACATATATATAGTTTTAATTAAATTAAAAAATATAATTTCAACCCGTCAATTACAAAATACTTCAATGAACTAATATTTAGAAGGGTACACATAACATTAACAATAATCTCCTATAATATACATACGATTGAAATAGGCTAAACATGTATTATAAATACCAATATTCATATACAACTTTTCTATTTTACACTCGGTTTATACTCTCTGGTTTTACCTGCTGCGAAAATATTAAATAGTACAGTCGATATTCAAGCATAGGTATACAATAAAAAGACAATTTCTTCTAAAAAATACAATGCTTCAACAAACCATATACCAGCCTACCGTATTTATCCCCAGACTTTGAGCCTCAAAAATGTTAATTCTTGTATGACCCACGTATACGTCCCAGTATGTCTTTGCGACGGATATGATATGAAAAAAATGATTCTATACATTACCTTTCGATTAAAAATATCAATAATACCAATAATCTTATAAATTCATCGCTAAACTGAAATATTACTGAAAATGCATTTTAATATATAAAACATGTTTACTTGGATAAACTAAGTTATTAGGAAACCAAGTTCAATATTTAGAATAAATTTGAAGCAAATTATCCAGTCGGCTACATAAATAGTCATAAATAAAATTAGGCCAAAGGTGTTTGATCGCGTGATAACAAAGTAATGCTATAATACAATAAAAAACAAAAAAATTGATATCAATTATGTAGTGATTTTGAAAACGTGAATAATCATTTTTCCCCTACAATTACATATCAAAATATTTGAAAGTTTTGGCAATTAATTTTAATTGAAAATCCATGAAACAGGATTTGTTTAAATTTAATTTTTAAATGGAAATGGAATTTTAAAATATATATATAGTTAATTGGTGTTATATTTGAACATTTTTCGATTGAAATTTGAGGTACATAGTATAAATCAACTTTAAGCAATAAAACCAACTTTAAAATTAATACGTAAATTTGACCAAAAGAGCGTTAAAATGTTGCAGTTTCAACTGGCGAAGAGGCTCGCAAAGCGCGTAAGACCGTTGGCGAGCTGGGATTTCACCGCTTATAAAGCGTTCAACGCTGTCAAAGCAATCTGACAGCGGGTTCGTTATAAAAATACTCCTGTTTTTGTACAGTTTTGCACACAGAACCTACTTGACTCTCTTAATAAAGTTGTATTCTGGTACCTTAATCTCTTCTCTTATCTTGCCAAATTACATTGGTGGCAGCAGTGGAATTTGACTGGTCTCCAAATTCGATAACACTCTGATTGATTCGCTAAGTAAGGTTGAGTTGCCTGGTTGGGTTTTTGAGCTATCAATATATCTCCGTGTCCCTTGCTTACTCGCTGACGTACGGGATTCGTCCCAGTGTCTCTGTAAAGCAATCTGCCGACGTCTAGCATTACAGTCAGTCTTGGAAAGTTTGCTTTTCAGTCAGTCATTTTAGTGGGAGGTGTCGAAGGAGGGCACCAAATCAAAGTTCTGAGATGGGCAGAAAGAGAGAGAGAAAATTGATACACGAAATGATTATAATAATTTCAATGCATTCACACCACAGAGCACTAACCCTTCCTATAGGAATGGACCTGCACATACGAATAAGCCGGTGGCCAGCGAAGCTTCTCCAATTAACCAAGGAGATGAACGTAGACACCTGGATCATGCGGACTGGGAGCTATATTTCAAACCTGGAAGACGCAGAGGCAAAACGGGTTATTTCGTCTTACCTGGCTGAGGATATTTTCGAGTATATTGTCTATCTGCCTGAGGAAAATGTTCTTACAACAGAAGCCGTCTTTTTCCAACTGCGAGCGTATGTATCTGCGAGGAGGAGGAAGTCAAGTACAGCGGGTTGCAGATGACGTCAGTAGATGGGCGAGTAGAAGGAAGCTGCAGGAGGTTAAAGAGAGAATGCCGAGGGCTTTGGATAAGGTGGAAAGATGGGCGCCGAGAAACAAGATCGAGCTGAATTCAACGAAGTCAGAATGTGGACTGTTTACCAGAAATGCAGCGGAGAAGAACTGGCAGGCGGGACTGAAGATTGTGGGGAGAGAGATTGTGTGCAAGAAGGAGTTACTGTTCTTGGGGATAACGGTGGAAACAGGACTGACGTTCAAGGGAAAGACAGAAAAAGTTATCGGGAAGCTGAAGGAGAGAGTCAAGGTTATCAAGGCGCTGGAGATGGGGAAGAGCGGAGAACTTGAAGGTATACAAGATGGTGGTGGAGAGTTGCGTCTGATACGCAAGAGCGGCTTGGATGCCATGGCTAGTAAGGTCCAGGATGGAAGAAATCGGGAGGGCGTAGAGAGAATGCCTGAGAGCAGTAACGGGCAGGTGAAGTCAATGCAAGTGGAAGCAATTTACATGGAGACAGGAGTAACACCGGTTGGAGTGGAATCTAGGAGGAGAGCTATGGTGACCTACGAAAAGGCTAAAAGAGGATGGAAAGGCGATCCGAAACGAGAACTTTGCGAGAAAGAGGGAAGAGTCAGATTGGCAGCGAACAAAGGTTGGAAGGAACAGGTGAAGAAGGAGTGTGAAAGGATGCTGCAGGGAATCAGGGATGAGTTCAACTGCAAGAGAAGGAAGCCGTGGCGTGGTATTGCCGAATCCTAAGTGGAGATTTATGATAAGTTGATGGAGGAAGTGGACAAGAAGGGGACCAGGAGAGAGTCAGGTAGACGGTTGCGAGGACAGTTTGGGAGAGAGGTGAGGTGCAGATGCGAATCTTCACGGATGGATCAGTGGAAGAAGTTGTGAAGAACGGAGGTGCAGCTTGCGTCTCAAAGTGGACATACAGGTAAATTGTCAGGAGGAGGGCAGCCGGGAGGATTTGCAGCTCGTTTGGGGTGAAGGCAGTGGCGATGAAGATGGCTGTAGAATTGATCGAGGAGGCGAAGCCGAGGAGTGTGATGGTGTGTTCGGACAGTCAGTCGCTGCTGAGGACACTGAAGAAGGATATGGTGGGACAGAACAAGGAGGTCGAAGAACTGAAGGATGAGTTGTGCAAGTTGGCAGAGGGAAGGAGGGTTGTTCTTCAGTGGGTCGTGAGCCATGTGGGAGTGGAGGGGAATGAGTGGGCTGATAGGGAGGTTAATGTAGCTAGGGGTGAGAATCAGAAGGGGGTGGGTATTTGGTTTGGATGCACTAAGAGGAGGTTTATAGGAGGGTTGGGTATAAGCCGGGAATAGAGGCCAGGGAAGGCTGAAGGAGGTTTTTGGGAGGGGGGTATCCCAGATGTATCCCAGAACTGGAGAAATGCTAGGTTGATACAGATCCTCAAGAAAGGAAAAAATCCAGAACACATTTCATCATACAGGCCGATTAGCCTCACAGCAACACTAGATAAATGGATGGAGAGGGTCATTACTAACATACTTATTTACATGCTGGAGAAAGGAAACAGACTCAATTAAGCCAAAGTAGGATTTAGACCCAAATTTTAGACTGCAAATTAAACCCAACATCAACCTTTCTCGGAATAACGTACGATAGAAGGCTAACCTTTCATGCCCATACCGCCAAGATAGTAGAGAAAACTAAAGGAAGACTCAGAATGCTAAGAGCAGTAGCTGGGGCAGATTGAGGCATAGACATTGAATTGAGGAAGATAACCTACGAAACAATGATAAGAACTGTTATAGAATATGGAGCACCAGCCTGGATGACCTGGACGAGCAAAGAGAATATGGCGACATTAGAAAGAATCCAAAGAGAGGCGGCACGGATCATTAAGGAAGCCATCTCTAGCACCCCGAGTGAGGGAATCATAGAAGAAGCAGGACTCCAGGAAATCAAGGAACGAGGGACAACGCTCGCTACGTTAGCGTACGAGAGGAGTATGCGGTTGAGCGAGGAAAACCCAAGAAGAAAGATAGCGGACAAGATATAGTTAAGAAAAGACAAAAAAAAGCAGAATGGAGAGCACAGCATCAAAAAAGTGGAAAGAAATCATCTAGGAACCGGACAACTCCTGGATATTCCCCAAACTTAACGGACCGTGGATGGACATAGGGAACGTAAAATTTGAAATAAATAGCAGTAAAACCACTGATGAGCAGATTAAGAACTTGAAGACGGTCAACGATAACATCCAGAACAACAATGAGTTTGACTAGATTGACGAGGTTTTTCAACGGTTCAAGGTGGCCAATCTCAGATTAAATCTACGGAAATGCTGATGGTTCAAGCATCAGGTCGAGTTTCTGGGTCACATTGTCACAAGGGAAGGAGTGCAGATGGATCCGGCCAAGACGAGAGCTATTGTTGAGTGGCCCATCCCTACGAGCAAGAGCGATCTTCACAGTTTCATGGAATTCTCGCAGTTGGACGCGTCTCTATACAAACTCACGAACAAAGAGGGAGGGTTTTTTTTCAGTGGTCGGATGAGAGTGAAAGAAGCTTCAATGACTTGGAGAAAGTCTTGCAATCTCCACCTGTCTAGTCTTATCCTGATACTAACGAAAACTAATGTGCGTTTCTGGTGGACACTGATGCTTCTGACCAGGCGATTGCCGGAGCAGTATTTTCTCAAGTCCAGAACGCGAAAAAGATCGTGATCGCATATGTAAGTCGGTGCTTAAGACGGGTCTTCGCCTTATGGAGGAGGGAGCAATAATGGAGTTTCAACTGGCGAGGCGCGCGAGCCCATTGGAGAGCTGGAATTTCACCGCTTCAAAGCAATCTGACAGCGGTTTCACAAGGTCACCGTTGGCGAGCTGAAATTTCACTGCTTCAAAGCAATCTGACAGCGGTTTCACAAGGTCACTGGTTGACAGCGATTTCGTTATATAAATAGTCCTGTTTTTGTACAGTTTTTCATACAGAACCTACTTTACTCTCTTAATAAAGTTGTATTCCGAGAACTATAATCTCTTCTTTTATCTTGCCAGATTACAAAAAAGCGATTTGAAAAAGCCACCTTTAATTTATAAAATATTTTCAATCATATAAAAAAAATTATCACAAAAGCTATATAAATACATAAAACATTAATTTTATTCATTTTTGATTGGTTGCTGCAATCAAAACCACCCATACATACTTTCAATATGCAGTATATAATTGATATTATGGTTATAGCTAGCACTCTAATTAAGCTGTAAAATAGTCGATATTATTGGAGCAGTTGGAGGCGATCACGCAGGTCTTGGGCAACTTGGTGGCGGTGGAACGAGACAGACAAAACCAGGCCCCACGAGACAACGCACCTCCACCTCCCCTTCCTGAGGAGCCGGATCGGCAGCTCATCGCGGATGGGCTTACCTATCTCATCGGCCAAGGGGCTGATAACAAGCTGCTCGGGAAGGCAGCCGGACAAAAGGCACAGGTCCTTCAGAAAGTCCATGCGGCGCTGGTTCAGGATCCGCTGGACGTTCGAGTCGCCATGCTCGCAATCCAGGATCGCGTTAGAACACTTTCCGTCGCAACAACTCGCGGATGGCGCGAGGCCTTCAATCAAGAAGCGTCGTCCATTCAAGCAAGATTCGGCATCCTGCCTGTGCAATACGTATACCTGCCGGCAGCCAACACTCAAGGGGGGAAGACCTCCAACCAGTTCAAGCAGCAGCAGACCTACAAGGGCAAGGAGAGAGGACCGGCCAAGGAGGGCGGAGCGGCAACGGGCGGAAATTGAAGAGATGGACTTTGTTTCCGAAGCGGCAGCAGCCAGATTTGAGACGCACCGGGCGGACCTTGATGCTACGCGGTCATCCGCTTCCTCACAGACCGACCCGGACAGGGAGCTTCAGTCGCCTCTGGATCCTTCTTTGGATCTTTCTCTTCTCCTGGAGCCGCAGGAAATCCTGAACGCAGCTGGTATCTCCGGGATCAATCCCAATACGCTGCAGTTCTCCTTCACCCGCCCGAGTTCTTCGGAATCATCGCTCAACCTGTCGAACCTGACTTTCTATCGGAATCCTCAGGAGATCTTCCCCCGGGAGCCCGAGCCTTCTTCGAGGAGGTCAACTTCCCGGAGCCGCCTCTACCCGCCGGGGGAGTGCGGTTTCTCCAAGAGGTTTTTCTTCCCGAGTAGATCTTTTGTCCGCAACAGCCGGCGCGCCAGCCACAGCCGCCGATTGAATTCCTGGAGGTCGATCACCCGCGTCGATTCCCTCCAATTGCGGACATCCGGGCCTGGCTGGGGGTGCCTATCCCCATGCCTGCGGATGAAGAGGCAGTCGTTTTTGATGACTTCCAGGGGCACATCTCTGGTCCGGGATTGAAGTATCCGCCCTTTCCCAGGGTACCTCCGGCGCCTGTCCAGCCTGGAGACCGACCTGATCTACCTGGCCTAGAGGAGCCGTCCGAGAACTTCGACGAATGGGCCTCCAACCAGCTCGTCTTGCGGAGCTACAAGCAGCTTACGAAGATTCCGGATATGGCCACTCCTAGGCTCGAGCCCGGCTTCGCAAGACGAGCTGGCTTCTCTCAACGGATGATTGGTCTGTTTGCGGATGGTGCCCAGATTTATCCAAGGATCAAGCATTCTCACGGGCAGCCCCGGAGGTGCAACTGGAACATCAGACTACTCATGGAAGGACTCTTTCGAGCGGGTATCATCGAGGCCGCAGTGCATCGAGGGCCCTTTCTATCCTATCCCATGTATGTTCCTAAGTCTAGCGGTAAGCCCCGTCTAGTTATAGATTATTCTCACCTAACAAAGCACATTCCGCATGTCCATACATTCTTACCACCGTTCATAACCATACTTCGTAAGCAGACCTTTAAGGTTACTGACTTTGTGATTCGTATTGACTTGACAAACGCATTCTATTCTGTGCCTGTACACATTAAGTCTCGCTATATAACTCGTTTTAAGGTTGACAAATCTTACTTTCAGTTCTGCCGTTTGCCGATGGGGCTCTCCCCATCGCCGGCCTTGTTTCAATCTGCTTTGTTAGCCACAATTTTGTCCATTCTTCCTCCTACCATGTTTCATTGAACCCACATCGATGATTCTATTTTTATTGCTTCTTATGACAGTCTCATTTTCTTTCTCCCTCTCCTTCAACTTACTCTTTGTGAGGCGAGTTTCGCTCTCAATTTGTCAAAATCTCAGTTAATTCCTAGTCAACAAATTGATTTTTGCGGTATCCGTATAAACTTGTCAACACAAATGTATTCACTTCCCACCTCTATGTGGGAGAACATTTCTCGCATCTTTTTCTTCGCCCAGTGAATCTCACACACCTCAAGTTGTACCTCAGAACGAAAGGAGTCATTACCTGGCTGGCAGCACCTTGCAGATTGGATATGCCATCACTCAGCTTGACCGACTCTCTCAGATCCTGTGGGGATGGATCGCTTCCATGCTCTCGGGAAAATGGATGCCTATCAGACGTCAGGAGCGGTCAGGCTGCACGTGGTGGGCGGATACCACTCCAGAAAAGATTGCCATCTTGGATCCACAAGGGTCGCCGTCTCACTTTTTTTTCCAGGGCTCTCAGCAGGAAAATGAACTGTTCGCTGTGGGCTGGGCAATTCTTGCTGCTGGGAACGGCGACGAAATCATAACGGACAACACAGGAGTCTTGGGCAGGCTTAACAAAGCGTCACCGACAGATTTTGTACTCGTGCGCATTCTCGGAACTCTCCTACGTGTTAAAAGGTATTACTTTGCGATTTGTGCCATCCAAAGAGAATCTGGCCGACGGCCCCTCTCGCGACGAAGCGGGAGGCTGGAAGGTCAGGGTCCCTCCTTTCTTTCTCCTCATGTTAAACGATATCTTTGCCTAACTTGTGCCTTCCCGATTGTCAAACATTACAAACATTTTCTTAGCTATGGCTTACTTGACAATCTGTGTTTTAATTACCTATTACCGGTTTCGGTTTGTACTGATATATAAATGCCTTTTTGTAAAATTTGTTCATTATTTTCGTTCGAAGATTACACCGAGGTGAATCTTTCAGAATAAAGAGTTATTAAACTATTGAATTAACAACCAGTTAAACTATATATGTTAATTCCATAGAAATTAAGCAATATATATAAAGTGAAACAAATATCTATGGTTGACTCAAAGGTATTGATATTATGACGATAGGGCACACTATAAGTCATTTAAATGACCAAATATTAGTCGATATTATTAAATTGCAGACCCGTTAATACTATATATTAAAACATAGTACAACTGTACATATTAATACTATGAATTAGGACATATTATTGAACCACAAACCCGATTATAATATTAATTAGGACATATTATTAACCGCACACCCAATTATAATATGAATTAGGCCATATTATTGAACCAAACACCCGATTATAATATGAATTAGGACATATTATTGAACCGCACACCCGATTATAATATGAATTAGGATATATTATTGAACCGCACACCCGATTAAAATATGAATTAGGACATATATTATTGAAACGCACACCCAATTATAATATGAATTAGGACATATTATTGAAACGCAATCCAATTATAATATGAATTACTTATGACATATTATTGAATCACACACCTCATTATAATATGAAATAGAAGATATTGATCCACACACCAAATGCACATCAACATTTTTTCTCAAGTTTTGAATCAGATAGCTCACCTTTTTTTAAATTTAGATAATCATTCGGCGTCCGAAAGCATTAGAATTGAGTCACACAAATTGCATTTGATTAGTCTAATCACAAAAACTTTTGTTAACTGCCGAATTAAAAAAAATGCAAACGACTGTTCCAGTGCTGCAGCCGGACACCGTCAAAAGCTTTATCGTGTTATTATTTAAAAAAATAATCAAACAATTTTTACATTTCATTAAATGTACACTTGAAATGTGATACCAAATAAGAACTGTAAGAATTTTTAAATGTACGTATTTAAAGAATTATACTATATACTTAATATTTTTTAAGTTTCATACATATTTTGTAAAGAAGTATTTTCAGATATTTTCTAGTTATAATTATCAACATTATCAATTTAATAATCAATTATATTTCTTTAATTGTTCTAAAATATAACAATAATTAGTTCTCGAACGATGGTTAAATCCGTGGGTGATTTGCATAGCAAATCTTACTTAATGGAACATGACATATTAATATTTTATATGCTCAAAACTCATTTCATTTTAGTAGCATTTTAAACAGTTGAAAGTAAATAAATGATGGAAATTATATCAGAAAATAAGCTATATTTGCATGTAATACTTAACATGTTTTTAGAGTTATATCAGTGCATACTAAAATTAACATATACTTTTAAATATGCTATATATAACATATGCTTAGTAATCAGCACCAGCTATCGATTATTTAGACGCTATAGCTGGCGCAGAGACAATTTTCTCATTGGCCAACAGTCACACTAAATTTTCGCCTCACTCAGTCTAATGATTCGTTGTCTATGGAAGCTTGTCTTGCCAATTGTCGACTGATCTGGTCAGTTTTCATTAGTCATGTCAAAACAGTCAGGCGATTTACAAGTTGAAATGCATCCTTGTGATAGAAAGGACCTGGTCAGAGATGCAATCTGGACGAAATACATTCGCATACTTGGGACTAAATTATGGAGGAAGTTGAACTTCAAGTCGCAGAGTTAAAGGGAGAGGGCGGGGTGATGTCATGTACTTTATTCAGAATCTGTGTGTAATTATGTAATTTTAATTAATTCTTACTATTTTAGTTCTTCTAGATTTAACCAGACTACTATTTTTAGTCTTTCCAAAATATTGTTTTGTTCTAGTTATTTCTTCTTAAAGCTGATTGGCTCATTTTCGATGTCCGAGAATATTCTCAACACTTAAACGACGATGAGCGAACTCGTTCGAACAGTCAGACACAAAATATTCAAACTGCATACTACTGTCTGTACAAAGTCAGTTTAACATTATTTGTAGACTGAACGAGACGACCGGCTCGTTCAATAAATGTCGCTTTCCTTGACCAACAACACACAGAAATTACAAAGTTTGATTAAAGCGATAAAAAACATTTTTCTAAATAAAAACAAGTTAATGTTTCACTAATTTCATTAAAATATTTTGATTGTCGCATCAGCATGTATTCTTTAAATAATTTAGGGAAGTCTTAAAAGTATCGGTTTATTAAAAATCACAATTTATCTCATGCTAAAATTTAATTTCTACTTTTTTCAGCAATAATCTATTTATAATCTTCCTACTTATCAATATTTCCCCTTATTTTTTAAAGATGGACAATTTTTTTAAATTGTATACATCTACTTACCAAGCCTAGACAGTTACTGCCCGAAGCCTTTACATACAAGAAACAATTAATTACAAGTTTACTATTCTCAATACAGAATAAATACATTTCAAACGGATATAACTATACATGTAAACCATACATATATCGATCATTAAAATGACACGAAATAATTAGACATTTAACTAAGTATTCTCAGGTCGCAACACACGAATCTGTTATACATGCACGTAATTATCATTATAAAAGAATTGCATAAATTACTTACCAACAATATATATATATATTATTAAAAAAACAAGGCAACAATTGATCACAAGTGTATTTTCTTCAAAAAGCAAATACAGGTGATAAATGTGCAATTGAAGGATACATGATACAATTTAATTACACACAATAAAAATAACACAGAAAATATGTACACATATTTCACTATATGATAGGATAAAAAAAGAATGCAAGTCTGGTAATCGACAAACAGAATAAACGACGATCAGCTCAGAGCAAATAGAATGATATCGAATGTATAAATACAAGAACTGTTCCAAAAGTATCAATCTATTCCATTTCGCTTCCTCGACCCCCCTGTTGCAGGGTGGCCAGAGGATTACGCAATACTAGGATAACGGAGTCACCTCGAAGGAACATCTTACTGATAAAACGGTCTTTGTTAACCGGTTTTGACTTCTTCTTTCCTTTACCAGGTCGGGGTACCTCTGTCCACATCTCCTTCACATTCTCCAGCACCATGTTGCAGTGTCTGTCAAAGGCTTTTACGCGACCGAGCAGTTTCTTGTTGTTTCGACAGTTGATCAGGACCTAAAGGAGAAATACAGGAAAGAAAATGTTAAATTAGAAAAGTGTCATACATATACACATCCAACCATTTTTTTAATAAGTTAGATTTCAAGTTTATAAAAATGTTACATACATATATTGATACCATGTCATTTTTATCCAACACATTAAACGAAAATAGGTAATACCAGTTCGTTTAAAGATATAAAACATAACTCGCGTGCTTGCGCAAGTACTCATGAATAATATTTAGAGCTTTTAACCTTAACACTAATGTAGATTATGGATCTAATATGACCACCAATGTCCAGAAATTATTGATAATATAATAAAATATGCAGATTTACGTATCAGTTCTGTAAAGTTGATTGAAATAATACGTATGAATTCATTCACCCATTAACAGTAAAATTTAACCCAATACTTCGTCCGCTATTGAATTTTATACAATTTGAACCATTTTCTATCGTACGTGAACATAATAAAAATTCTAATTAATATGTTTAAAGTTAAATTGAAGTGTTTTAGTCACTGAGTAAAAATTAGGGTAATACATTTAATCTTTCAATCAATATCCACTTTTTAATGGGTATACCTCTCACCTTCACGGACAAAGAGTTAATTTGTAAGTATAAATCGCGACACTGCGCAAAGAATAGATCAGACAGTCACTTATAAGAATTCGCTCAAAAACATTGCATAAACTTTTATAAAGCGCATACAAACAAAATTATCCAACTTATGTTTACTTGCCAGATACAGAGGCAAACTAAATAACCTTTAAATCGAGATTTATCACATATTTTACCAACATAGTTTTCATGCTTTTACCTTTATAATGAGATTGTAACCTTGATTTGACCAGATTGGTCACTAGATCTCCAACCTATTGATAAGTTATTGCGCAATGTTAGTACAATGTGAGGTGAATCAAGATAGCCTTTGAGAGGCAATTCAGAAAGCAAAAAAGACATACCTCAGCAAATTACCTCACCCATGATAGACTTAATACAAAGGATACAACCTGTGATTGAGCTAATGGGGATTCAATTTAATGCTAATCAATTTTCACCCACATTTTGCACATATTACACTTTATTTGATCATGGAGTAATCAGTGCTTTTCAATATAATTTTGAAACAATAGATACGATCTCTGTATAAAAATTTAATAAAAATGTATAAATGCGTTAATAACAATTTATATTTACTTCGAAAAAAGGAATTAATACACCATTTTGTTTAACATCTTAGATGACGCATTACATTTTAGCTGATGTATAATATCGATTAGCAATTATCATAACCTACACAAGTATAATGGAAAACAAATTTAATGCATATAAACAAAAAGTAAAGACTTGAGGAAAGTGTTAATCTTACAAAAATTAATAAAAGATAACTATTTAAAAGCGACAACTAAAATCAATATTGATAGGCAATTAAAAGCAATGTTATGTGTAACCATCAAAGCATAACGATTTTGAAGAAGAAATAAGAATGTCACGTATTATTCTTTTAAATTATTAGGAATGTGATATTATACTTATAGAGACCAGGACAACTTATAGTGCTATAAATAATAAATAACTACCATTTCTAAAATAAATATAGACTACCTCAAAAGGTAATCAAACAACTGTAGATTAACTTTCTTATCGGAAAATACAAAATATGGTACTACATATTTGCAACAAGAGGGCTCATCTAAAAATTCGTATACAGCCGTTTACAAAAGCAGATCAGGTATATGATTATCGAAACCACAGAACACAAAGAAAACTTCGAATACAGTAGTTTCAAAATATAATAAGCACCAATCACTTATTCAATGTTATTTAAGATAAGGAATATGTACTGCAACCAACAGTAACACACGATTATTTGAAGATTAATCTTGGATTTTCTGGAATTATTAGGAGATGGAGCTAACATACAATATTGACATTATTAATGAACGAACATATTTAGAGTACGAAATATCAATGCTAGTCGATTCATGCATATTCATGCTATGGGCTCCAAATCGATTGTATTATTACATAATATATAAAATATATGTATTATATAGAATGAAATGATAATTATCTGTTTTTATACAATAGGAATAGGATAAACTGGGTACATGTACATAAATTCACTTGAGTACATGGTTGCAGTAAATTAACTAATAGTCATCGCAATTGTTTTTAAATCCCTATAAACTGCCAAGTACATATTTAAAATAATAATAAAACAAACCACGTTTCTTATCTTTAAAATAGGAAATCTCTAATTTACTTTGCCCTTGTAATAATTATATGTGGCGGGTTTAATATAGGTAATTAATTAAAAAACGTAATTTTTATGTGAGTGTTTATCGGTAACATTTTCAAATGGTTACAAAATATAATAACGGTAAAGTATGCTCAAAGGAATTCTTTAGCAGTACCAGCATTACTATGTAGTTTGAACTCTGTATTTAAGCAGTATTGTATTAGTTGTGGACGCGACAATATATTGCCAATATAAATAATTCTTCTACGACTAAATCTAGCCATCGCATAATTAATATATCGCAGAAAACAAAAGCCGAATTGTCGATTATTTAATAACTACAAAACCTGCCAGCGCGAACATACTAACTAATAAAGCATATTGGCTATTTGTTAAATATAGTCTTAAAAGATATTACTATAAAGATGTGAAGAAAACGGAAACACAATTAACAAGGTAGAACTAAAATAAAGGGTACTAAAGCACATAAATCTGTATACATAAATTTAAAAAGTGGTCGTCATAATTATCAAAAGAAGGCTGTATGAAAGGCTTGAAATAAACTTTTCATCAAAACAATGAGTATTTTCATATAACCTCAATAATTGTTCGGAATTTAAAAAATTACCTATGAAGTAAAAATTGCATTTATTTATTCCTATTAGTACTATCAATATAGAAAATAAACAATATTAAAAGTTATATAAACAATAATGAAAATGAAACAAAATTTGATATTATAATATGAACATACAGTTTAGACAACTGTTCTTTCACAGTAGATAAAAGCACACTAAAAGGTATTTCAAAGTTACATGTTAAAAAGTTTGCAATATCTATATCAGTTAGAGAATATATAGTATGTAATGAATAGATGTTTTAAAAATCTAATACTTAATCACATAATGCAATAATAGAATAAACCTACAAATAGAAATAATAATTTTGTAGATGAATACTCATATAGAAAAAAACCCACTATTGTCAATTCTAATTATTTAAATATTGATTAGCCTATTTATACTCGAAGAGAATTCTCGAAATATGTTCAGGCATATTTTATTCAATTTTTATAAACTTGAAATAAACTTTAAGGAGTAACTTTCTATATTTATAGGAAAATACCATAAATTAAAAACTACCAATCTTTTTAGATCAAATAAAATTACGTCATCTATTGCAAATTGAGAATATGATCATGAAGTAAAATGCTTTAATATATACATAAAAAGACAATACAATAACTCATTGCCTTTATTAATTCAACGATCGACTTATTTTTGCACAGAACAATACAATTTTTGTCCAAAAAAGACAATATGCAATGAGATTAGAAAATATCCATTTACATGCGAAAAATTAAGTTATCCCCAAACAATTGAACTAAAACAAACAAAGTGTAAAGACGACTTAAATATCTGAAATGATAAATTCTATTCAGTTTTATCGACAAACACTTACTACAGGGCCACAGTGCGGAAATTTAATATAAATGTATGTAATAAAATCACTAAATAAATATCATCCAGCTATAAAAATGCCAATACAGTAGTCCCCCTCTGCAACGGCCACCCCTAATGCAAAGGGAAGTTGGCCGTTAGAGAGGGGTGGCCGCTGTAGA